>OZ038513.1:79027415-79102415 GCA_964036315.1 Acanthosepion esculentum
TTAACGTTTTTCCGGCTCCATCCTTTCCACCCAATTTTAATCTGCAAAAATTTAAATGGAATATCGCTCGCTACCTACCTTCCCCTGATTACCCTTTTCACTTTTCCTGCTCATTATTAATGTTTCTGTTCCTAATTCTTCCACACCCACAATATAATGCGTGCTCTTAGTCGCTTTTTTGCCTTGCATGGGGTGATACCGATTTACATATATATAATCAAGAAGAAAACCGCAAAAATCCATTTCGGTTATAATTTATTTCGTGAATATCTATATATTCATCTCTACAAGAGATTTCGATCTGAAGAGATGAATATATAGATATTCACGAAATAAATTATAACCGAAATGAATCTGTAAGGTTTCCTTTATTATTATTATTATTATTATTATTATTATTATTATTATTATTATTATTATTATTTCCTTTGATTTTCTGGCGTGTACACATTTCTTTCCGGGTCCCACCCAGAGACCTAAGGTTAGAAAGGCATCATGACACTTTCCACTGACAAAACAAAATATTATTATTATTATTATGATCTGCAGTCTACATTGAGCTCTCCCTGCCTTAATATCCTCCTTGGCATTATCTCTTACAGTCATAAACTGTTAATACATATATATATATATATATATATATATATATATATATATATATATATATATATATATTAAGCTAATAAAATTATATTCCGGTGTTCTTAGCAATTATTATTATTTAAAAAAAAAACACAACAGTATCCGATACAAGCATTAGAGCAAAATATTATTTTCTTTTTTAAAAACATCATTCCATCGTAACACCGAAAATTTTCATATTTCAAAGGTGAAACTAAATTTATAAATTTGATTATAAAAAATAAACTTAAAATCTATAGTCTCGTTCCATTGTCAAGTGATGTTAAGAAGAACTTTCTAAGAAATTTACTTAATTCATAAGCGCAGACTATATTACTATTATGAGTTAAGGTTAAGGAAAATTAAATCTGTTTTGACTAGGGATGGTTGGGTTTTAATTTTCATAGACAGCTTATGTATCCAATATATGTTACTTACAAAGTCAGGTTAAGTTTAGGTCGGGTGGGGGTGGCTGCTAACAAACTTATTCATCCATTATTCAGCTTGTCGTCTGCGTTTTCATTGTAATCTTTTTAATCATCCGCTTAATTCATATTTTTATACACAAAGATTTTCTAAAAGGATCATTTAAATATGAGTAAGTCATATATTTTATATTTAAATTTTATTCTCACAGATTTAAATTACCATTAGTCCTTCTAATAACTATTAAACTATACGGTATTTTCACAAATAAATTAGAATTTAATTACTAATTAATGATCAAATATAAAAATCTATGCTTCATCTTTTTCTATATTATTTTTTTTCCAAAATTAATTATTATTTAAGGAAAATATTTGATAGTGCCTACAAATTTAATGACCTACTAACTCTAGGTTTTCTTATTAATTTCCATTTTACTGGTGTTTTACTGGTTTCTTTTAAGTGCCAGAAATATTTAGATAAGGACGTTTGATTTCGATATTTATTATTATTAAAGGACGTTTGATGTTGGACCCATCTTCTTTTGAATTCATTTCGTGTGCATCCAATGTAGAATTTAACTATTCCTGGATCTAAAATAGATGAAATATTGCATTGATAAATTATTGATTCAATACGACATTTATTATTAAGAGGACAGTTTTTGAGGATTTCTACAGTTACATAATTTTCTTTATCTTTATTTCTTTTCATTTTAGGATCTATATTTATTGATTTTGGTATAAGTGTTAATTTAAAATATTAGCATTATGATTCTTAATAATCATTTCTAAGTTTTCCGTACAACTGTAACTTAATTTTAGGTTATTTATTAAAAATTGTACTTAGTTTACTATCTCTAGGAAAATGTTTATCAATTAATGCAAGATATTTTTGTTCTAACTTATTTCTTACCATTTGGTTGTATTGGAGTTTATACCAAATGATTTTTCTATTTCGATTCTTTCTATAGAGTTCATTTTCATTTTTTATATAATTGCGTTTTGGGCATTAATACCAACTATTGTTTATAGCTTTATTATAGAGTAATTTCTATAATAAAGCTCAAAAGAATAATTAAATTTATAAATTTAGTTTCAGTTTTGAAACATAGGAATTTTCTGTGTCGCGATAGAATCATTTTTTAAAAATAATTATAAAAACATAGTCATCTACAGAGAGACTGTTCCGCTGTACCAGATCACTTCCGGGTGGCTAGACGTCCGATTGCTTTTTTTTTTAAGCTTATCACCCCAAGCAAGGCTGGAAGCCACTAGCACGCAAGGGGTTACAGAAGGTTTGGAGGAAGAGCAGATAGGAGTGGTAAAGGAGAGGATGTGGCGAAAGATAGTGGATCGATCAAGGCAAGGGGGTTACAGAAGATTTGCAGCGAGAGCAGATAGGAATGAAAGGTGAAAGGATGTGGAGAAGGGAAGTGGATAGATCAAGGCAACTGGAGATGTCGATTGACGTTACACTTAAATAGTTGGAGATTGTATTTGTCAGGGAAACAGGAATAAGGAAGCGAGTTCCACAGGCGAGATGTGCGAGACATGAAGCTATTGGAGTAGAAGATCTAACAGTTTCCACGGTGAAGGGGTGGGAACGGGATGCCAGCCTCGTAGGACGTTTAAATTCATGAGGCCTATGAACCAGCGAAAGCAGCTCATCGGAGCAATTACCGTGAAAGTATTTGTAAAAAAGACAGAGCGAAGCAACGTCGCGTCTGTGAGAGAGCGACTGAAGACGAGATGACAGATCAGGGCCAGTTACATTGCATATCCGTCTCTGGATCTTATCAAGAACCCTGAGGCAAACAGCAGGGGCTCCAGACCATATATGGCAGTAATACTCCATGCTTCAAACCGGGATCGAAACCCGACGGATTTGTTATCAGTCAGATATTCTATCTCTAGGCTATCATCACACACCACAGAGAGAAGGACATTTTAACGTTTTCCATGCTAAATACATCAGTGTTCCGGAGAACTCAATTCCATTCATTAAAAGCAGTATGAGTCACTGTTTTTAAAATTACCCTTTTCTCAAGAGAGCTCGACCGGATTTCCCGGGAGCATAAATGTATTGTCATCCACTGACAGACTCTTTTCGCTGTATCACAGCTCTTCAGTGTGGCTAGACGTCCGATTGCTTCAAGCCGGGATCGAAACCAGACCGATTTGGCATCAGTCAGATATTCTATATAGGTGTGTTACGTGTATTTTTATGCGGGTAACATTTCAAGTATTGGTGCGCGTTCATAAGAAAATCTCCAGGAGAGTTTAAAAACAAAAAAAAACATTCACCAAACAATTCCTACTTTTGACAGTAAAAGGTAATTTCCATTTAATGTAGAGGATAATACAGATATAAATAATTTCAATATATCCTTAGTCTAACACAATATTAAAAATGCATTAATCGTAAAATTAATTACCATACGGGGTCGTTTAGAAATCGTTGACCATTTACAAAAATGTTTTACGGAATCACTTTCTTCCTTTGCTTCCTTGCCATATTTTTTTCTCTCATTCGCGCACTTACTGAAACACTGACATCTCTAGCTGCCTTGCACATTCACACAGGCATACACACAAAGACACACACATATATATATACACACTCAAACATATATATACATACACCCACTCATAACAATTCACACCCTTTCCTATATATAAAAAAATATATACGAGCAATCGAAGAAAGAGTAATAAGATATGGGTTTAGCCGATTAAACACTGAAGCCGGCACTTCTTCTAATTATACGTTCGTAATGCAATTACGTTTAATAAAAAAAACGGAACGAAAGACAAAACCCCAAATAACTAATGTGACCTCATAATAAACAAGTGGCAAGTAGATTTCCCAAATAGAACAACTCTTTCTATCTAGTTTTTCGTCTTCTTTTTTCGTTTCATTCTCTCCCGTTCAGTTTTTTTTTAATTTCCACTCAACCTATAAAGAATTATACAATCTCATAGGCATGTGCAGCCTTCAATTTTTTTTATGTTTCTTAGACACAATAATGAAACACACACATACACACACACACACGCATATATATATATATATATATATATATATATATATATATTTTTGAACGATAAAAATTATTTAAAAAAATCAATTAAAATCTTCAGACATACTGGGTTGTAGATTAATATGTTTTTATTATTATTATTTCATTTAGATTCCTCGACTAGTTTCGGCCAACATGGCCATCATCAGGGAGAAAAAAATGTTTCTGCTTGCTGTAGCACTAAACTACAGAAATATATATATATATATATATATATATATATATATATATATATATATATATGTATATATATATGAGTGATGAGTCCCAAATATAGGACGAAACGGCCGTCCAGTGCTTTCTGCATTCTGTTGAGATTTCTTTAAGACTCAATGAATTACTTTATATATATATATATATATATATATATATATATATATATATATATATATATATATATATATGTTTCTTCTTTAAGTAAATATTGGGGACTACAGATTCTTAATGCTCTTATATAGAAACCTATAATAATTCCAGATTTAATTTTTGAAGAGTGGTCTGAGTAGAAACTGATCAGATCATGTTTGTTTGTGCCTTTTCTGTAAACGTCAAAATTAAGTTCGTTATTATTTCTATGTAACAAAACGTCCAGGAAAGGAAGAGTGTAATTCAGACCACTCTTCAAAAATTAAATCTGGAATTATTATAGGTTTCTAACTAAGAGCATTAAGAATCTGTAGTCCCCAATATATATATATATATATATATATATATATATATATATATATATATATATATATATATATATATACATGCCCATTTATTTATATTTATATACAGGAATTTACAAGTATGCAAATGTACATTATACTGTGAATCGCTTTCGAGTAATGGCATAGCTTGATTGATCCTAAAATATGGATAGCGTGGATGTGCCGTTTCATGCCTTTTCTTAAATCGTTCCACCCCAATTAAGGCGATAATCCAAGGAGTTGCTGAGTGTGAAAGAATAAGAGAAAAAGGCAAACCTTATTATGGAGAGGGAACCTTAAAATAATACAAATAAAGAATATTGACATTGCATTTAATTTTTTGAAGATTAAAGTTCACTGGAAAATATGAAGGTGGAAGAGTGTTTCACAGGCGAGAAAACGCAGAGACGCGAGTTTGAATTCCAGTCAAGTACGTTCTATTGATTTACTGCAAATATTCCAGGGGAAAATATGAAACTATCTTTTCTCCCCGTATATATGTGTTAAATATTAGAACACACTGGGATATGTATCACACACGCACGCACACACATACACAAACAAACAAACAATACACAAAAAAAAAGATAAAAAGATGCAGGGGTCATAAAAAGATAAGAAAAAAGTCAACCTTTCTTGGCGCATTCCCAGAGCAATTCCAATTGTTTTATTACATATTAAGCAAAGGAACATTTTCTCTGGTAGTCGAAGAAGAATTTGGATTTTACTACAACAAACGGAAGCAAATGGTTAAATTATGTTTAACCATTTTCTTTTGTGTGTTGTAAACAGAAGGAAAAAAATAATTCCTTTAAATAATTTGTAGAAATAACCATTATTCACCTGATGAAATTCAGAATACCCGAAACACTTTTAGCAAAGAATATGTAAAACAAGAAATAATATATGTTTTAAAAAATCCTCATAAAAGCCAAAAAAACTTTCGGCTTCTCGTTTCTCTTTAATATATATATATATATATATATATATATATATATATGTGCGTGTGTGTGTGTGTGTGTATACATATATATATATGTGTGTGTGCGTATAATTATGCATATAATGCCCAACTATAAATATATATATATATGTATTTGCATTTATTTTAAATATATATATATATATACATAAATATATATGCGCATATATATATATATATATATATATAAATATATATATATGCGCAAATATATATATATGTGTATATACATAGATATATATATATATACGCAAATATATATATATATTATATATATATATACATAAATATATATAAATATATATATATATACATAAATATATATATGCGCAAATATATATATATATATACATAAATATATATATATATGCGCAAATATATATATTTATATATATATATACATAAATATATATATATGCGCAAATATATATATATATATGTATAAAACATGGAAAAACAGTAATAGAAAATAAAATATCTATATCTCTCCATGTTAATTATTTCCTTGCATATATATATATATATATATATATATATATATATATATGTGTGTGTGTGTGTGTGTGTGTGTCTGTATACAATTATGTTTGTACTCGTATGTAATTTCATAATAACACATATATATGTATGTATATATATATATATGTGTGTGTGTGTGTGTGTCTGTGTGTGTGTGTGTGTCTGTATACAATTATGTTGGTAACAGGCATATATTCGCATGTATGTAATTTCATAATTACATATATATATATATATATATATATATATATATATATATATATATATTCGTATGTATGTATATGTGTTTGGCTGGTATGCCTTTGTTGGGGACGGTTATTTCATAAGACGTGCCATTTTTAAGTATCTATGCATTTACATATTTCATTATATTTTAACGCAGTTCTGTGATGAAATTACCCGTGTCAATATTAGGTTTACCCACGTAATGAAACCACGAGGACTTCTTCTTCAGTCGTTCCGATGAAGCTCGGCCATTTTCTTTCCTTTAATTTACTTTCTTCCATTGCCACAAACTTTTGCCTCAAATCTGTAATTGGTAGAGTTTCTCTCATTTTTGTAGACGCCATCTGATGCATTTGTCCATTTTAAACCTCTCAACGTATCTCATCATTTATTTGTTTTTCATTCTCACAAGGCGCTTAATGTCCGGAAAGCTTATTGTACTTAATCGCTAGTTGAACAATCAAAGTACATAGATGTGCCTGTTCTTTTCTGGTTCTCCTCAAAACAGGAGGAACGAGAGGAAGTGATTCTGTGCGAATATTACCACACCAGATAAACCACGGTAATACGCACCAAATTAATTTCGTCTGTGATCTTACTAGTGGCATTCCCTCGCAATCAATATTACCGAGTACATCGAAAATTGCTGGGTTGTTACATTATCTGGATTCTACCCCCTCTCATATGATCGAGGAGAGTCTGGTAGTAATTGTTACAATGATGCTGCTTCCTTTTTTCTGTTTGAAGACGTTGGATAGGTGCTAAGTACTATGTTAACTCTTAGCCATATTTTGTTGTACATTACCTACAATATTCTATATATACCTAATTTTTAAATTTTATTACCATTTTTCATCCAATACAAGGCCATAGACGTACTCAAGGTAGAGGATTATTAAATTAGGTTTCTGTAAGAGCCTACAAAGAAGTAACGAGACATTTATAATATCAGGCTATGCAGAATAGGTACCAGTTCTGCCTAGACTCAAGCGGTTGTAGTGATCAAATAGGCATTTCTTGTAGAGCGTGTGTTCCACAAAGCAAGAGTTCCAGGTATGAAACTGTATGAGTGAATCTTCCTTCTTAATATGAAAGGAATGAATTGATTAAATGGATGTGTCATGGTGGGGCCTAGTTGTGAACATCTGGACAGCTTGAACTAAGGGATGTAGTTCGGCCGAATATCTTCCACGAAAATACTGATAGGTTAGTGTGATGCTGGCTAAGTTTTGTCTTTGGGAAAGGAGCTGTATTGTAGAAAACATTTCATCATGCAATTAATATGATATAATACATTTTTAATAAAATTCACTCTTTATCCACTTCTTCGTGGTGTGGCCGTAAGCCATATTTAATATGTGAAAGTGAATTTTCCCTCTTTCGTCAGTTGGTGGACTTTTGCTTATTTGATTTTTTAAGCATTTCACCCCAAGCATGGCGGCAGTGCCACTAGTATACAGAAAATGAAACTGAATGAAAAACTGTGTATAGAGGGGATTGACAAAAGATTAAAAGAAGTACGGGAGCAAAGCAAAGATGATGGCGAATGACGTTGCATTTACATTTTTGAAGATTGTAATCATCAGGAAAGCAAGTAAGAGGAAGGGTGAAAAACGAAACAGCTGGAGTAGAATCGGCGGTTGTATTTAACTATTTCAACAGTAAAAGGGTGGTACCTAAATGCCAATCTAGTAGCACGCTTAAATTCATGTAGTCGTGGCATCAGGGAAGACAGCTTGTTCGAACAATTGCTATGAAAATACTTGTAGAAAAGACGTCGGGAAGCCACGTCACGTCGGTGAGATAGTTACTGAAGTCGAGTTGGCATGTCAGGACCGATTACACTTCCGATCCTTCTTTGGATTTTGTCGAGAACTTCGACATGAACAGCTCGGGATCAGGACCAGATATGGCAACAATATTCAGTGCATGGACAAATGGTAGTTTTGTAGATGTGTAAGATGGACTCTGATGAGAAAAAAAACTTCTGGCGCGACACAGTGAACCGACTTTCCTTGTAGTAGATGCATATATTGATTCAATATAGTTGTTCCCCCTCAAGTTATTGGAAATCGTGAAACCAAGAAAACGCATTGAGACACTCTCACAGAGTCGAACATCAACCATGCTGAAGATGGACAGGGAAGTTTCTCTGTGGCTGTTAAATGAGACCAGTTTACTTTTGAAGCATTAAAATTTACAAGCCATTTACTGCCGCAGTTAACTACTGATTGGAGGTCTTTTTCGAGAGCAGCGACCACGTTATTTTTGTAAATGCAGCCGGATTTACTTTTGAGAAAGGAGTAAATGGCCGTGTCGTCTGCATAGATGCCTACTTGTAAACTGATGACATCAAGAAGATCAGAAACGATGTAGGACCCCGGATAGAGCATTGGGGAACTCCGTATCGTTCGTATCTAAGGAATTATAGAAAGTGAAGATATTTTTAATTCGGGGAACAGTGAATCTTTCTCAATTATTTCTTACGTTTTAACGTTGGCATGAGTGAAGTCCGAAAAGAAGGCAGTCACACTGAAGCAATCTGTGAAAAGAGCCGAATTGATTGATAGAATGAATAAGAATAGCCATCAACCAAGATGAAGCCATATGACAGAAAACACCAAATAATATATCAAGAATAAATAAAATCTACATCGTATGTAATAGATCGGACACTTTATAACATATGATAAAATTAAATCAATATATTGATTAATATTAAATTAATTAGGAAAATTTGTAATTGAGATTTAGATTAAGTATTGTTGCCTTCTTTAGATAATAATATCTATATTTATATATTTGCTGAAAGGATAAAGCTGTCAGCACGTTAGCATCATTATACTTGAAGTGACATTGTCCACTGAGCAATTAAAAAAGAAAGAAAGAAAAAAGGGAAATAAAAACAAAAAAACCCACACACACGCTCACCTTTTACGCAGATAAGGCCTTTCGTAAGTTGTGGACTGTACTCTTGTGAACAATTTTTTATATTTCTTTAAGGCGTGTACTGCCAGGAATCCTTTAAATAGTCTACTGGAATCTTTTCCAACCAGTCCGACGGCTCGAATTACAACAAGGATTGTTGATGTTCTCATGAAGCACATTTTCGTGGTTTCGATTTCAAGGTCCTTGTAATTTGATAGCTTTTTGAAGATCTTTAAAGATACATTGCAGTCTGCAGTGACTGCCATATCAATAAGGAGGCACTTTTTTGGTTTGCGGTCTCTAATAATATTACAATATATTATCATTATTATTATTATTATTATTATTATTATTATTATTATTAGTTTTATTAGTTTTAATCCTGAAAAATGCCACGGTTTTCCTATTTTAATACTGTGATGAATCTTAAATCTGAATTGTTCTGTTAATCATTGAATAAGCTCCTGGCGAATTCTACGACAATAAAATCTCCGTAGAAATTCCCTTGTCGTGTCGTTAAATATTTGGGCTTAAAAACTTTAATAAAATATTGCAATAATAAGCATAAGCAGTAATTCTGGTTGTTCTTTTAAGAAGTAAGGGGGTACAAATGTAAAGATTTGAAATTGACAACTTTTTAATTTCATTGAAAGAACCGTTAAACATTTATTTTTTCTTTTCTTTTCTTTTCTTTCTTTCTTTCTTTCTAACTTTCTTTCTTTTTCTTTCTATCTTTCTTTCCTTTTTTTTTCTTTCTTACTTTATTTCTTTCATTCATTTTCTCACTGAAACTACGTAGTGTCTTTTCCCATTTTCCCAAACGATCAAAACGGAATAGTTCATTATTTGTTAGGGATGGACAAGAGACATTAAGAACATCTTTGTTTGTTTGTTTGTTTGTTTCTTTCTTTCTTTATTTTTCTCTCTGAAATCAAATAGTGTCTTTTCCCCTCTTTCCATGAGATCGAAACGGAATAGACCATCATTTATGAGGTATTGACAGGACGTAAAGATCGTGCGAACTAATGAAGACAAAGACAAACCCTATTATAATAGAGGAGAGTTCCCATTTTGTTATTGTTCTTATCCAATTCTAAACCGGTATCTGCGTTTTTTGAATGTGTAAAGTAACAACATTAAAAGCCCGAGAACTATCGATTTGTATAGACATTCCAACTTCTTCTTCTTCTTCTTCTTCTTCTTCTTCTTCTTCTTCTTCTTCTTCTTCTTCTTCTTCCTCTTCCTCTTCTTCTTCTTCTTCTTCTTCTTCTTCTTCTTCTTCTTCTTCTTCTTCTTCTTATTCTTATTATTATTATAGGCTTCCGGCCATATCACTTTGAAACACCATTTCTCGGCTGATAAGTGTCCCTCGATGGATGACCGCTTAGGAATACCAGATGCTCTAAGCTTAGATGTGCAGTTGGTGTAATGGATAATGACACGGAATTGGAAATCAGAGAGTCGAGTTCCACAGTTCCGTTTCTTTATTGGTGTCGTTATATTCACTTACGCGGTAACAGGCTCGGAAAATATATAAATTCACTTCTTCCCACCAGCTAGGGGTTAATTAGCAGCAATTGTATCAGGTAATCATTATTAGGCCCACATAAATCTTACAATCTAAAAATATTTCCTGGCTTTAAATATCCTGCATTTCTGTAACGCATGGGCCACAAGGAACCCCTTCAATGAGTCTATTATAATCTATTCGAATCAATCCGAGGGCTCCAACTACAACAGGAATTTTGACATTTCGATTTCAAGGTCCTTCTATATTGAAATATTTTTGAAGATCTCCAAAGATAAATTCCAGTCTACAGGGACTGCCATATCAATAAGGCGGCTATTATTTTTTGTTTTTGGTTTGTGGTCTGTAATAACAATGACTAGGCGATTAGCTTTGATGTTCTTTTATTATTATTATTATTATTATTATTATTATTATTATTATTTTTATTATTATTTTTATTATTATTATTTCTTTTGATTTCTGTTGTACACACATTTCTTTCCAGGTTCCAACCGGAGACGTAATATTAGTAATGGCACCATCATATTTCCCAGTACGTATTAGTGTTAAATAATAATAAAGATAAAATTACCTAAGATCTGACACATTTCACACTGATAAAGTCCTTCATAAGATTTCAGTTGTATTTGTGAGAACAATTTTTAATTTCTTTATAGCATAGTCTTCCAGGGTCTCTTCAATTCTTCTAGCAGAACTTTAACAATCAAATCAAGGGCTTTAACCACAAATAGAATTATTAATGTCTTCATGCGCCGAATTCTTTAGATTTCCAGAAGCAGAAACCATATTAATTGAGGATTACCAAGAACATGAACAAATAAAATGGACAGCACATTTAACTCGATCTGAAAATAATGACAAATTCGAAATGTTGATGTTGCACATTGCTCCAAGAAAAAGGTTTGATAAATTGCAACCGAAATTTTCATTTTTTGCTCGAACAAAGAATGCTGAATGTTTCCTTATAAGGCGACCCCCAGCATTATCATTACAATTTCTCATCTTCGGTTCCCTATTTTAGTGGGTGGGGCCAAGTCGATTTCCAGCGCTTGAAGATTTAAAACCATTTTACCAGAGATCATGAGAAACTGTTAAATGAAAGGTGCGTGTTTGCCTGTCACTGTTTTCATAGAATTCATGCGAAACTGTAATCAGAGAAAATACAAAGTTAGTTTTATATCAATTTTACGTTTAAGTATAAACAGAACACCTGCAAAATCGGGTAATTACAATTTCTACAAAAACAAAATAAGTAAAAACCAATAATATATATATATACACACACATAAACATACACACACGATATATATACAGAGTCTGCAAAAAATGTATACGTACTTCAGGAAAGGGAAAAACTTTCTCACATTGTGTTAAGACTTTACTATGGCTAAATGATGTTGTCTATCTCAGAAAAAACGGACATTGACGGACCTTAGACAAGAATTTTTAAATGCATGTGCAGAAATCATACTGGACACTTTTTCCAACTTTGCCCAAACAGTAGTTCGCCATACTAATAAATGTCTGGTAGTTAAAGGTCACCATTTTGAGCATCTCTTGAGATTGTAGAGCCCAAAAGTAATTTTGTGAATACATTTAGTATTACAATATCTTTACAAGTTTTTTCCCTTTTCTGAAGTGTTTATAGATATTTGGTTGCAGTAATTGTCAAGTAATAAAGAAAACACTTTATATATATGCATATGCACACCACTAAGTCTGTTACCTAAAAACGAAAAAAAAAAAACAGCAACAAATATTTATATTCCGATATAATTTCTTTCATTGACAAAACACATAGTCGAAACAATTTTCAATTAATTCCATTGATCGGAAATTATACAAAGAATATTCCGGATCCAAAATTCAGCTGATAATAGTGTCCTGCTACAGATTTATTCACCCACCTTCGTATTTTATTCTTATTCTTTTATATCAGCCTTCATTCTGTGTTATGGGAACTTACCCATAAGAATAATGGATTATTCCGGACATCATAAATACTGCGCCTCAAGAGGGAGCAGCGTGCAGACAGTCAGAGTTCAGAGTCAGAGACAGTCAGCAGAGTCAGACGATTACTGTAAGACATTGGAATAGTGATACTGGTCGAGACAACATAGTTCTCTGTAACTAAACCTGATTATCATTACTAACACTTCTACTTCTTTATACATATTTCTGTTTGTAATATATCTGTGTTATTCCCATACTTGTGTTCTTCATTGGTTCTACCTTGGACCATCACCGTGGTACAAGGAACTTGGACCCTAACAATTGGCGACGAGGTAACCCCAAGAAAAAACGAACTCTTTACGCGGAGGACATACTTTATTGCTATGCGTCACACATAACAAGTGGCGACGAGGTAACCCTAAAGAAATACGAACTCTCTACGCGGAGGACATACTTTTTGCTATCCGTCACACATAACAAGTGGCGACGAGGTAACCCTAAAGAAATACGAACTCTCTACGCGGAGGACATACTTTTTGCTATCCGTCGCACATAACGGTGGTCGACGAGGAAACTCTAAAAACACAAGTTGTACGTGGAGATTTCTAAAAAAACAAGTTCTACGCGAGATTTCTAAAAAAAACTAGTTCTACTTTAACACATACAAAAAAAAAGAATTTTTTTTTTGGATATCAAATTTTAATGGCAACAAAGGAATTTTTTTTGCGTACACAGGTTACTGAATATCAGGTTACACTAAAGTAAAATACGTACACAAAATTACGTCAACATGGAAGATTTTAAGTCAACCATTGTGAAACATATCAAAATCCAATTTGAACAGCAACAAAAATATGAACAGAAACATCTGGAATTACAAGAATTATTGCTACGTGTAATGTCAAATAAAGAGCAACATTCCGAGAACGAAACAGTTCTCTCACAAGATGCTATCTGGAGTACTATCTAAGATATCACGTACGCATCCGACGAAGATAAAACTTTTGCAAATTACTTCCGAAGGTACGAAGATCTATAAGAATTTGACTGCAAAGATTGGTCAAACGCACGAAATGTACGTCTATTACTAAGAAAAGTATGCACGTGCGAATATGCCAAATTCGTAGATTATATCCTTCCCAGAAAAACAAATGATTTAACGTTCAAAGAAGCCATAAAACTGCTAACAGAACTTTTCAGCCATAATACCTCACTATTCCACAAAAGATGGAAGTGTCTGAACCTAACAAAAAAGGACAACGAAGATTACATAACTTTCGCGTCCATTGTCAACAAATATTGTGACGACTTCAAATTATCGGAACTCAGCGCGGACAATTTCAAATGCTTAATTTACGTCCATGGTCTGGTTTCAACCAAAGACGCGGAAATGAGACGCAAAATCCTTACTAAATTGGAGAGTGAAAATGTGACACTTCAAAAGCTAGCCGAAGACTGCTAGAGATGCATCAGTGTGAAGAAAAACTCAAAAGACATAGAAGAAGCTGGCATAGCATACATGCGTAAAGTACGAAGACAAACCAACTTTCTCTCCTCAGAAACAAACCAAACCGATTTCCCCTCCTCAAGAACAGGTAAAACAAAATTTTCTAACTCTAAAAATCAATATCAGAAAAAACTACCACCCAGTCCATGCTATCGCTGTGGGACTTGGCATTGGTTTAAAGACTGTCCATATCGTTTTAAAACTTGTCTATCATGTACAAAATAGGCCATAAAAGTTCTCATTGTTGGAATAGAAGAGAAAGCAAAAGCAGAATAAGAATTACGAGGAATGACCAAACAGATGGGACTAACATAAGAAAATACGCACAAGTTGAAATGCAAAACATAAAGGTCAGGCTACAGCTGGATTCTGGCTCAGACTTAACTATTATAAACCTACAAATATGGAGAAAACTGAACAAACCTGCCATGTTAAAAACGGATAAAATTGCTAGATCAGTTACGGGGAGAAAGATAAAATTTGAGGGTGAAGTAATTACTAATGTAACATTTAATGGAATGACGAAAAAACTAAAAATGTACGTCTTAAGAAATACAGAAAACTTATTCGGAACGGACTGGATGCAAAGATTCGAACTGTGGGATTTACCTATAAGTACATACTGCCAAAATGTAAAAAGCGTACCAAACGAGGCAGAAAAATTAAAAGAAAAACTAAAAACGTGTTTCCCCGAAGTATTTTCAGCAGGTCTAGGAAGATGTAAGAAAATGGCAGCAAATATCGAAGTAAAAGAAAACGTTCAACCCATCTTCAAGAAAAAAGGAGCGTACCGTTTGCGTCAATAGTAATAAATGATCATGAATTAACTAGACTCGAAAACACTAAAATATTGACAAAAGTAGAATACAGTAAATGGGCCGCACCGACGGGCTACGTCAAAAAGAAATCAGGAGAAATTCGAGTTTGCGCTGATTTTTCTACAGGTTTGAACGCAGCAATAAAGGACTACCACTATCCTCTACCCAGTCCAGAAGAAGTATTCACTAAATTAAATGGCGGAAATTTTTTTCAAAAATTGATTTAAGTGAAGCATACTTGCAAATTCCAGTCGATGTTGAAAGTTCAAAACTACTGTACATAAACACATACAAAGGATTGTACAAATACCAGACTACCAATTGGAATTAAGGTCGCGCCGGCTATATTCCAACAGACAATGGATACGATGCTTGCCGGACTAGAGTACACGATTGCATACCTGGATGACGTATTGATTAATAGCGAAAGTGTTGAACAACATTGGGAACATGTACAAGAAGTGTTTGAGAGAATACAAAGCTATGGATTCGAGGTAAAAGAAAACAAATGCGATTTTTTCATGAAGGAAATTAAATACCTTGGCCATATCATAGATCAGGAAGGTAGACGACCAAACCCTACGGAGTCGGCGCGTGTATATTACATAAAATGTCAGATGGGACAATAAAACCCATCGCACATGCTTCTCGAACCCTTCTACCAGCGGAGAAATATTACTCACAAATAGAGAAAGAAGCTCTGAAAATTATCTTCGCGGTCACAAGTTTTCATAGGTATATCTATGGCAGATTTTTTACTCTTCAGACTGATCACAAACCGTTACTAACAACTTTTGGTTCGAAAAAAGGTCTAGCGGTTTACACTGCAAATAGGTTACTTATTTGGGGAACAATTCTTCTGAACTACAATTTTAGATTGGAATATTTACCAACGAAAAAGGTCGGGCATGCGGATGGTCTGTCGAGACTTATACCAATAAAGACAGAGCCATTGGAAGATACGGTAATCGCAGCCCTAAGAAATGAAGAAGATATCAGGACAGTACTATGTTGTACAGTTAGAAACCTCCCAGTCACACTACAAGACATAAAAAATGAAGCCAAAAATGACGAATTCATAAATGAAACAAAAGCAAAAATAGCAGAAAAAATGAGCAAATATCGGACAGTTTTTCTCTATGCGATAATGTGCTATTTTACAACGAAAAGGGTTGTAATTCCCAAAACACTACAAAGGCGAATCTTAAAGGATTTCCACAGAGGACATCCTGGAAAAAATTAAATGAAGTCGCTAATGCGAAGCTATGTATATTGGAAAAATATGGACCAGGATATTACTCAGATGGTGGAAATGTGCAAAGGTTGTAATTTAGCAACCAAAGCACCGCCAATCATCCATAAGCCATGGCCAGAGACAGATCGTCCGTGGTCAAGAATACACGCAGATTATGCAGGACCAATTGACGGTTTTTACTATTTAATCATAGTGGATAGTTCTAGTAAATGGCCGGAGGTGTTTCGTTGCAAAATCCTACTTCGGAAACGACCATAAATTGCCTCCACGAACTATTCGCTCGGTTTGGAGTAATGGATTGCCTAGTCACAGATAATGGAACGCAATTCACATCAGCAGACTTCCAAGAGTAAAGCATAACTATAGAGGTTACTGAGTGAGAGCCTTGTATGGACTAAGAGGAAGAACTAAGTGCAGATTATGAGGATATGTAGGATATATAACAGTTGAACCAAAGCCTTGGGACAGTTAAGATTGTAGTAATCGAGTAAGTATTCTCTTCGGATTTTGTTTCACAATGAGGATGATTCGACCCTTTGTCCATATGGTATGATGAGCCTAAGCTCACCAAGTATACACTATTGTGACCTGGTCGACGATTTAGGAAGTTTTAGGGATTCATATACAAAGGCAAGGTAAATAAACACACATTGGCGATTATTGACTGAAAGTCAAGTAGAGCAAACAAAATCAATTATTAAAACTCTAAGGGAAATAAATTTCTCGATTTATTATCGAGACATTTTTATTTTTAGATAAAAAAACAGAATACAACGAATTAGTATTCATGAAGGCAGTCAGATCCTTCTGCATTGCCTAAAAAACAAACGAACATATTTTAAAGCAAATGAAAGAAGAGACTCAAAAAAAAAATAAAATAAAATTTAAAAAGCTTCATAGAATTATAAACTCATCTTTGTTTTCTGTCTTTTCTTGACGATATTTGTAAGAATTCTAAATTAACCTTAGACTAAATCAACGTCAGCCGTGACACACGGCATGGAAGCTATTTCTTACTTTTTTTCTTCTTTTTTTCTTCTTTCATCGGAAAAGTAACGAATAATACAAAATTAAAATATTTTCACACAATGTTTCATTTCCAGTTGAGAAATTTCATTTTCTGTTGTAAAAATAAAACCTGATAACTATTTGATTTTAATCTCTTTTATGATATCTTCTGTTGCTACCTTTGCAAACAAAACAATCTTCTTGCCTCTCTTCACACCTTAGGCATCGAATATTTCACATAAACCGGATTCTTTGAATAATGCTTATATACGCAGATATAATAAGAGTTAAACATTCTAAAATTATTTTCTATCAGAGAATTTGAAAATAATTATACTTATTTAGTCCAATCAAAATACATTTAATTCCAGATGAACTTCATATGCGAATTCCTATTTTCGTTCGTGGTTACCAGTTTTATGAATAGTTTATTGCAATTTACAATTAGTTTATTTAATTAGCATTTTAATTATAACCTGTGTGATTTTATAAATTTAATTTAGCTAGTCACTCAACTAAAGCCATTGGTTTATTTCCTACTGAAATGCTTGTTTGGTTTTTACTATAAGCTTTGCTTGTCATTATTCTTCAATTGCTAATTTCTAATAAGAGAATTATTTCATATTTTATCTCTCTCTCTCTTAATGTCATATTAACACACTCTCTCTCTTTCTCTGTCTTTATTTCATAATTTCTCTTACGCTTTTTCTCTCTCTCTATTGTATATTTTGTCTCTCTCATTCTCTCTCCTTTTTTCATATTTTCTCTCTCTCTATCTTTCTCTTTCTTCATTTCATATTTTCTCTCTCACTTTTCTCTCTTTATTTTGTATTCTCTCACTCCTTTTCTCTATATATTTCGCTCTCTCGTTCTCTCTGTTTATTTCATATTTGCTCTCTCTTTTTTCTATTCATTTCATATTTCCTCTCTCTCTCTTTTTCTGTCTTTATTTCATATTTTATCTGTATCTTTTCCCCTATCTCTTTCTCTCTCTTTATTTCATAATTTCATTCTTTCTCTCGTTTTATCATTTATTTTCTCAAATTTTTTCTCTCTCCTTTTCTCTCTCTTTGTTTCATATTCTCTCTCTTTTTCTCTCTCTTTTTCTATCTCTTTATTTCATATTTTCTTTCTCTCTTTTCTCTCTTTATTGCATATTTTCTATCTCTCTTGCTCTCTCTGTATATTTCATATTTACTCTTTCTCTCTCTTCATTTCATATTTTTTCTTTCTTTTTCTCTCTCTTTATTTCATATTTTCTTTCTCTCTCTATTTCTCTCGCTCTCTCTTTCTCTCTATTTATTTCATATCTTCACTCTCTCTTTCTCTCGCTTTATTTCATATCTTATCTCTCTCTTTTTCTTTCTTTTTCTCTCTCTTTATTTCATATTTTATCTCTCTCTCTTTTTTTCTCTCTTTCTCTATGTCATGTCACTTTATAAAATGGCCGTCTCTCAGAAGTAATTACTCATTCACATCCTCCCCACGTGGTTTTTGTAATAGGTTCTTCATCAATTTTCTTATCAAGTAGGTTAGTCTTTGTATCCCGACATGCTTATCTTAACTTTTATGTCCTCCTGTGAGTGTTAAATTCTCCAAGACTTATTTCCCCGTTATATATTCAGAATATGGTGGGAAAGATAACAGTTAACCCTAGACTTGAACAAGTTAAGATTGTAGTGATTGGGAAAATATCATCTTGGGAGTCTGTTTCACAGAGAAGGAAAAACCTGCTAGAGTCGAACTTACTTCACACCAATGGAAGTCGAGGGTGAAGGGAATGATGGTAGTTTTTACATTTATAATTTATGAAAATTTCTCAGAGTTAACCTGTAGATAAGACAATCTTTATAAATATAAATGGCAATAGGAAAACAGTAATTGCTGACGCGTTTCGTCCAATGTGGACTTTCTCAAAGCAAAAAACGAAATGAGTTTAATTAAACAAAGAAATTAATAAAAACAAAAGACAGAGTGTTCTTAGCAACTGGAATGTAGGGAACGCTATTTTCGTATTGTCAACTGAAAATAACTTCAGTTAATGTCACGTGTGGAGAATATTATCATTATATCTGTGTTGGCGGATTCAACTATTTTCTTTTGATTTTACGATATTGTTGGGTACGTTTGTTTGTGAGAGCAGTAATTTTGTTAAGAAGGTTGAAATAGGGAAAAATATTAATCTACGCCTAGGCTTTTTTCCCTTGGTTGGCAGTCAACCTAAAGGAATGACGACTCTGAATTCAAAAACCATAGAGAAAGCAACGAAGAATTACTCCCACTAAATTACTCAATAACTCATAGCAATTCACAATTTTTTAAGCAGTAGCCCAAAAAAAAAATAATTTACAATACTTTTTCTAGGGTCCAAAGTCGACTAAAAAACATCATATATATATATATATATATATATTTTAAGACATATTTTATGTTTATACGTTCTTTTTATACATACAAATATTTAATATTTAAATACATATTTAATACTGTTTATTATAAACAGAGCATTTACTTAAATATTTGTATCTATAAAAACAGCGTAAAACATAAAAAATGTCTTAAAGAATAATTGTCGGACTTGTCATGATGTGTGACGTCATTTGTTTACATTTGGATACGCTTTGAGCAGATATGAATATATGAGAGAAAATTATGGACAATTGTGTTTAAAAGCAGTAAAATCGACCTTGCTAACCGAACGTGTGGCAAAACCGGTTAAGGCATGTCAGGCTATATGAAGGTTCCGTATAGGATACAGGTTCGATTCCTGTCGGAAGACGAATATTTTCTATGAAAATTCCTCGAACATTCATGCCGGTAAATGTTTGTAATAAACAGAGCATTAACTTAAATATTTGTATCTATAAAAATAACATATAAAATTAAAAAATCTCTTGAAAAATAACTGTCGGACTTTGTCCATTTCATTATATATATATATATATATATATATATATATATATATATATATATATATATATATATATATATACAGGTCATTTATGCATTCTGTCAGATGTTTCTGCATTCCTGTGACATAAAGTTTAATATAGACGCTCCGTTTTTAATATGGCGGTTTCATAGGTGGTTGAAAAGACAAGCTAATCAATTCTATATTTATGATATTGGCTCTGTTTATAAATTCTTCTATATTTTATATTGTTTATTGTTCTTCTATCAGCCCGAGTTATTCTATTATAAAACACATTCGCACACACATACACATACCCCCCCATATATATATATATATATATATATATATATATATATATATATATATATATATATATACATATATATATATATATGTATATATATATATATATATATATATATATATATATATGTATATATATATGTATATATATATATATATATATATATATATATATATATATATATATATACTTGTGTATTTAGGCAGCAATCCTTCTTTCATGCACATTTCATTAAAAAAGACAGACAAGGTGTTTTTATTCAGTTTTTTGTACAATGATCATACAATTATTAGATCGCAAAATTTTTATTTAGTTTTTTATACATTGTATAAAAAACTAAATAAAAATTTTGCGATCTAATAATTGTATGATAATTGTACAAAAAACTGAATAAAAACACCTTGTCTGTCGTTTTTAATGAAATGTGCATATATATATATATATATATATATATATATATATATATATATATATATATACCCCTTTAGTCCAGTAAGTACACCTAAAATTGATCGTGATATATAAATTATGTATCATTTTCCCACACATATATATATATATATATATATATATATATATATATATATATATATATATATATATATATATATATATATACACACATATATATATATATATTATAGTCCATATATATCAGAAAGATATTAAGTAATTGAATAACAAATAAAAAACACAACTCCTACGTTAGCGCGTTCCGTCCCTAGAAAAGACTTCGTCATATTAATAATTGTTTTATCGTATTTATGTAGGGGTGGGGGTGGTTTCAGCACAACAAGCAACAATTACCATTGTACATCAATAAACGCTGAAGATACAGGGCGGTTAGTATTAAATTACAAATTTTCCGTTGGTGTATTGTTTTTATACCAGGTGCCATGCCTTTGGACATCTCACGTGGAATTAGAACAGTATATCACCGTGCACAAAGTAAATCGTTCGGTTCGAAATTCCACCTGCAGAAGGCTGGGTTGTACAAGAGTCGAAACGTCGTGAATATGACAATAAACAATCCGAACAATGTAAATAGTATAAATAGTTACAATATCTCATCTCAGAAATATAAACATATGATGTCGAAAATAACCAAAATTTTAGAAAAACAAAGTTTTATTGCCAAACTCTTCGTGTTATTAAAAGGGAAGACCAAAGTTTGTTTTTTTTTATGTAAAAAAAATTCTTTCAATTCATTTGGGAATCTTCGGAATTTTAGTTAAAAATTTTGCTTCTCAGCCGTTTATGGAAAATAAAGCATAATCATTTTTTTTTAAATCCACAATTACAACCAAAAACGTTTGAGGTTTCTCTCTCTCTCTCTCTCTCTCTCTCTCTCTCTATATATATATATATATATATATATATATATATATAGAGAGAGAGAGAGAGAGAGAGAGAAAGAGAGAGTTTTGACTTCTATGTTCACTTTTATATATATATATACATATATATATATATATATATATATATATATATATATATATATATATATATATATATATATATATATACTGGGTGTATCCTCAAAATTGTCTAAATCATGTAACAGAATGGTATAATTGTTCACCCCAGAAATATTTAATATCTAAAAATCAACGAATCTAAACCAAGTGAGTTCCTTTTTTCAAGGTTTTCAGGTTTTCAGATAAGACTTTTAGCCATCTTGACACCATTTATCGTAAGAATCACTGCAAAACACTTTGAGTTATTCAACTAGAAATTGAACAGGTTAAGTCATTTTGTGTCAACCAAACTGTCTTCACAAATATGGAATGGGGAGAGGAAAAATATAATTCAGGCCTTCAATAATAGTACCGACATTCATACACTGGATTCCATCTTCAAAAGTCCATTCAAGAACCATCAAGAGAACGGTGAATAAATTTAAAAACAATGAGAGTAGTAGAGAGCAAAACTGGATCAGTTGGTCACATCAGAACGAGGGATCATCATTTCAACTTAGAGCTAAAGCGTTCAATTTGAAAAGATACATGTCAAATCCATAAAACGTTTGGCGATGGAGAGAGGAGTTTCAGCTATGACAGTCCAAAGAGCAGTGTCAAAAGACTTGTAAATGAAATCGTATATGAAACCTGTGAGGTAACATGTTACTCCAGAACAGAAAGTTAGAAGGTTAGAGAGGGCGAAGATCATCTTGAATAAGATTGAAAATGATCCTGGAATTATATATATATATATATATATATATATATATATATATATATATATATATATATATATATATTGGAACATAAATTCAATCCTTCGTTAGATTACGATACTTACCTATAATTAATTAATGATGAACATGTCAATTTCGTTTATGAACCATTCTTCACCATTCTTCTGTTAAGCCTGGAGAGTAATTATACAATCTTATTGCTCAAAGTACAGTCGAATAGTGTTACAAAAAACTCGGAGAATTCCAGTAAGATATCTTTAATCATTTCTAAGATACAACGTTTGAAAGCTTAATCTAACAATTGTATAATTTTGCTTTTACACGATTTCGACCCGGTATATATATATATATATATATATATATATATATATATATATATATATATATATATATATGTATGTATATATATATATGAGGAAATATAGTCTTAAAGTGTGCTATATTTATGGGATAAAGTGCTCAATATCAGAGATAAAGCGTGTGTAAATATAAAAGTGGACATGGAAGTCAGCACTTAGAGGCGACAGTCTGTTTCATGCTAGAGCAATCGTCAGGCGACTAGTGCTGTTATTTTTCTCGGCTATTTATATATAAGGGTCAGTGGCCGCCATAATAGACTACCATCAATAAGCTATATAAACAAATTTTTACTACGTTAACAAAAAACACCGATCAAAATAAAAAATAAATAAATAAATATATAAGATAAAAAATAAAAATAAAATTTAAAAAAAAACAAGCAAAATAATTTGACATAAATAAATAAACAAATAAGCGACTTCCGGTAACAGTAACCGCCAAAATAGACTACCCATAATGCACCACTGACCCTTATATATAAATAGCCGAGAAAAATAACACCACTAGTCGCCTGACGATTGCACTAGCATGAAACAGACTGTCGCCTCTAAGTGCTGACTTCCATGTCCACTTTTATATTTACACACGCTCTATCTCTGATATTGAGCACTTTACCCCATAAATATAGCACACTTTAAGACTATATTTCTGCATATATATATATATATATATATATATATATATATATATATATATATATATATATTTCAATCTAACCAAATTCATCTATCTTCTTTTTTCTTTTCCTTACCATCATCTTTGTTATTAAGTATAGCACATTGTGATTCCAGAAAATCTGCCAAGAATGGTGAAACGTCGTGAGAACCTGGACGTAAATTCACGATTCAAACAGAGTTTTTGCATTTTTGTCTTAGTGAATTATTTTCTAGTTTAATTTGAGTAGCATTTTTTATGTCAAATTTGTGGTCAGATTCGTTAAGGTGAACAACCAGTATGTTTTCTGTGTTATTTTTTTAAATGTCTCTTTTGTGTTCATACAATATTTTATTTAATATATTCTTTCTACAACAGGGATTGTTGATGTTCCCATGTGCCACATTTTTGAGATTTCTATTTCAAGGTCCTTGTATTTTGACAGTTTTTCGAATATCTTCAAAGATACATTGCAGTCTGCAGGGACTGCCATATCAATAAGGAGGTATTTTTTGTGGTCTTTAATAACAATGTCTGGGCGGTTGGCTTTGATTGTTCTGTCAGTGTGTATTGTGTAGTCCCATAGAATTGTAACAGGTCCTATCTCCGTAACCGGGTCAGGGTGGTGTTCGTACCAGTTTCTTTCAGTTTCCTTCCCGTAGAAGTTGCAAATTTTCCAATGCAGATATTGGCCCACTCTGTCATGCCGGGTTTTATATTCAGTGGGTGCCAATATCGTGCAACCTGTTACAAAAATTATTATCATTATTATTATTATTATCATTATAATTACTATTATTATTATTATTATTATTATTATTATTATTATTATTATTTATTACTACTTCCATCATTATCATTATTTATTATTATTTATTACTATTATTATTATTTTAATTTATCATTATTTATTATTATTATAATTTATTATTACTTATTATTATTACTATCATTATTATTATTATTTTTCTACTATTATTACCATTCTTATTCATTACTACTACTATTATCACCGCTTCATATCCTCCGCAACACCATTTAGCATTGTCATTGTTCTCCTTATTGTAATTATTATTTTATTTTGACTATTTTCACCATCATTATTATGTTCACTACATCTATCACCATAACAATCATTGTCATTATTGCCACATTTTTTACCATTGTATTTCCTCCCCCCATCAACATTAGAACTAAATTTACCTTTAACATACCAATAACTATTATTACCAAATATAATATAATTTATTAGCGCTATCAATATAATTGCAATTGTCTACAAGACACAAGCAATCACCGCCATATTCACATACGCAACCCACTTAAGCAATGTGGTGATATAAGGCACAGAGAAATTGAAATATATATGCACCTATATATGTGAACGTATACATGTGTGTATGAAGAGGTGTTATTTCGTTTGACGATGCAGACAGCCTATCTGAAAAGAACCAAGAACATCTCTGCTTATCTCCCTTGCTGAAAGAACTTCGCTACATACAATCTCGACACCGAAATACGATTACAATTGCGAACATATGGGTATATATCTGCGCCTAATCTCGCAATGTTTATATATATGTGCTTATGTGAACTACAATGCGTACACCCGTATGTATGCATGCATGTATGCATGTATGTATGCATGTATGTATATCTGCATGCGTACGGGTATCATCCCCAAAACAGACACAGAGGAGAATTCCCCCCAACCGATCATAATCAAACAGAAACTAATATAAATAGATTCAGTTTTAAAAAAATAAATACGTTTGTCTGATGATCGCAAAAACGTGAAACACAGGGTTACAAACTCATATCCATATAACTGAATATATATATATATATATATATATATATATATATATATATATATATATATATATATATATATATATATATATATTTCTGAGATGAGGAATTATGTACAGTATTTACATTATTCGGACTAGTGTCCTCATCTTTGTCGCCATATTTATTACAACGATCCGGCCGTTGTACGCTGCGGCCTTCTTCAGGTGACTGGAATGCCGAACTGAACCCTTTATTTCGCTCACAACCCAACCCAGTCCTGCGGAATCAGAATCAACGTTGAGTTTAAGCAAGCGAATAAGCCAATTGGAGCAAAGTGCCATGCAGATTTAAATTTTTCCCACTTTTGACGAATGCTGCTATCGATTTTTTTTGCATGCTAGTTAACATTCGTGTCAGTCAGCTGTTGGCTCTCACGCTGGCCAATAGAATCTTCCTGCCTATTTGTGGCAGCCAGCTATAGGCGCTTACTCTGGCCAGTAGAAAATGGCCGCAAACTACATGAAAACCGCCGTAGAAGCATGAAAAAATCGATCATTTCCACTATCGATGGGAGTTGGGAAATGCAAAGTCGGTCTTGGCCTTCTCCTAACTTGGAGAATTTGCATGTAAATTTTGGTGCAAATCCGTCGAAAATTGAGGCCGTGCATTCGTTACACACACACACACACACACACACACACACACACACACACACACACACACACACACAAATACTGCTTTTTATAGATAGAGATATGGATTCCTTGACATTCATAAACATTCATCAAACTTTCCTTTATTGATTTTATTAACTTTCGTATTCTTTCGATTTTCATATTCCTTGAATCGTGAGATCAATGCAATAATTCCACATGGCTCTCTACTCAGCCTTACCCTCTTTTAATCAGCGATCTAACTAGGAATGTTCTCAGGTCTTTAGCGTTCTTCTACAGGTGGCACCAATATCTTGGAAATAAACAAATGTCAGAATACTGTTGTCAGCAAACGGCACACCGCAAGATGCAAACTGCGATTTGGAGATATCAAATAAATATATGAGGCGTTTTAACAGAGGTTGGGAAAATGTGACATGGAAATCCGAAGGCTCATCCTAATAGCGAAACATGCCTTCGAAAAATTAAGCTAAACATTAAGAAACAGGAAAAATTCGTCAGAAATAAAGAAAATATCTCTGAACTTTTGTGTAATATCACTGCTTCTACCTCGCTCGACCCGGGTATGACGATAAACACCACCTTGAAGCAAGGACTCTTCTCGGGAGAATGACTCTTTTGAGGAGCATGGGACTACCTCATAACTGCTGTTGTTCCAAGGTTCACTGCCATCCTGCCTTTTATAGATAGAGATATTGCTACCCATATATTTTCACAAGAGTCAAGGTTTGTCCCTTATTTCCTGTTTAAGATTAGGTTCCTTTTCTCTTTCGCTCCCAGTAGCTCCTTGCGTCTTAGTTGCATTACCTCCTTGATTAGGTTGAATTGATGAAAAATATATCAAATAGAGTTACCCATATATAAATAAAGTAGCCAGATTCTGGTTCTTTTTTTAACGCCCCTGATCAAAAATAAAATCCATTAAGTGAGAAAAAAAGCGAGAAAGACATTAGACTATAAAACGAATCATATTTGAAGAGAGAAAAGGAAAGACAGAAATTGAGTAGAGAGAGAGAAAAAAAATTGACTGTATCAGAGAATGAAGAACAAAGCGAGCCAATGGGAATCTAAAATAAAAGTGAGAGGAGTAACGACCGAAAAATTCCTCAGTCGAAGACACTGTTAGAATAAATAAAAAAATCTCCCTTGTATGATAAAACAAAACGAGTGAAACATTGTTCGGAGGCGTGCTTATTTAAAAGGAACAAATAATTGTTTCAAACACACGAACGCAGTCAAATAGCAAAAATGACAAGAAACGAGAAAAAAGAAAAAGTAGACGCAAGGGAGAAAGAAAAATTATAATGAAAAAGAAAAAAGAAAGAAGGCAGCCAAGAATAAGTGAAACTAAATAAAACTTGAAGAGTCAAAACGATTCTGGTAAAAATATATTCTTTCATGAGGCGAAAACAAAGAATCGAAAAAGGATGTCGGATAACAAAACGCAGGGAAAAGTAGAAAGAAAATCCAAAAAAAGGAATTTGCGAAGCAACAAAGATTTACAATAATAAGAAAAACAAAATGGTGGAAACAGACAAGAACTATCCCGGTTTTTCCGTCAAACTGTTATAATATCATCAGTGTTATATTAAAAAACAGGAAAAGCAGTGTGGTTATACTCAGGCTATTAATGATATCAATAAGAGTATTAACACAAAATATAGTCTTATTATAATATCTAATCTTATAATCGGCTTTTTATGGAATTGTTTTAGAATTATTACTCCATATACTTGTAATTTTCGCGAATTTCGTATAATCAACCTTTTCTCATTTTTAACTCGACCACATGAAATTAAGCGTAATACTCGATTGGCAATTAGGTCTCACCGTTTTTTTGTTGAAACTAGCAGGATAACCCGTTTTCGACCGGGTGTTTCATTACTGGGAATTTTTGCCGTTCAATTGGAGCAGTTTAAGTTTAAAGTCAGCCCACCTTTTGATGCAACTGAGGCAATTCCTCAAATGGGGGTTAACGTTTTGAATGGGGGTGGCCCTGAAAATGGCCGCTTTTGCGTTCACAATCTTGGAAGGAAGAAACCTCTTCCACGGACCGTCATAATAATAATATATGATAATTTTTATTTATAATATATATATTTTTTATAATGCTAATAATCTTTTGCATTAGATTTCAACTCTCTAAATAGATTGGACGCTGTTTTTTACAGACATTAAATTTTGTCTTTGATTTTTGCGCAAAATATAAAAAATAAGTTAGATGTAGACGTCTCTTTTACTCCAATAGCTTCATGTCTCGCACATCTCGCCTGTGGAACTCCCTTCCCTATTCCTGTTTCCCTGACAAATACAATCTCCAAATATTTAAGTGTAACGTCAATCGACATCTCCAGTTGCCTTGATCTATCCACTTCCCTTCTCCACATCCTTTCACCTTTCATTCCTATCTGCTCTCGCTCCAAATCTTCTGTAACCCCCTTGCCTTGATCGACCCACTGTCTTTCTCTTTCTCCACATCCTCTCCTTTACCACTCCAATCTTCTCTTCCTCCAACCCTTCTATAACCCCTTGCGTGATAGTGGCCTGCAGCCTTGCTTGGGGTGATACGCTTAAAAAAAAAACAAACACAAACACACACACACACACACACACACACACACACACACACACACACACACACACATTTTGAGAATTATAGATATAGATAGCTAGAAGTAACCGTAAGTACTATTCTAACCGTTTCTTTCCTCGCACTTCTTGCCTGAGGAATTCTCGCGATATATTGTTTACCTGTCACCTATAATCTTCAAAATTTTAAATACATCATCAATGGCCAACTTCTGTCTTCCTGATACCTGTTCTTTCATTGACACCGGGTCTTGGCACCTGTTCCTGATACCTGTTCTTTCATTGATACCGGGTCTTGGCACCTGTTCCTGATACCTGTTCTTTCATTGATACCGGGTCTTGGCCCCTTTTCCTGATACCTGTTCTTTCATTGATACCGGGTCTTGGCACCTGTTCCTGATACCTGTTCTTTCATTGATACCGGGTCTTGGCACCTGTTCCTGATACCTGTTCTTTCATTGATACCGGGTCTTCGCACCTGTTCCTGATACCTGTTCTTTCATTGATACCGGGTCTTGGCACCAGTTCCTGATACCTGTTCTTTCATTGATACCGGGTCTTGGCAACTGTTCCTGATACCTGTTCTTTCATTGATACCGGGTCTTGGCACCTGTTCCTGATACCTGTTCTTTCATTGATACCGGGTCTTGGCCCCTTTTCCTGATACCTGTTCTTTCATTGATACCGGGTCTTGGCACCTGTTCCTGATACCTGTTCTTTCATTGATACCGGGTCTTGGCACCTGTTCCTGATACCTGTTCTTTCATTGATACCGGGTCTTCGCACCTGTTCCTGATACCTGTTCTTTCATTGATACCGGGTCTTGGCACCAGTTCCTGATACCTGTTCTTTCATTGATACCGGGTCTTGGCAACTGTTCCTGATACCTGTTCTTTCATTGATACCGGGTCTTGGCACCTGTTCCTGATACCTGTTCTTTCATTGATACCGGGTCTTGGCCCCTTTTCCTGATACCTGTTCTTTCATTGATACCGGGTCTTGGCACCTGTTCCTGATACCTGTTCTTTCATTGATACCGGGTCTTGGCACCTGTTCCTGATACCTGTTCTTTCATTGATACCGGGTCTTCGCACCTGTTCCTGATACCTGTTCTTTCATTGATACCGGGTCTTGGCACCAGTTCCTGATACCTGTTCTTTCATTGATACCGGGTCTTGGCAACTGTTCCTGATACCTGTTCTTTCATTGATACCGGGTCTTGGCACCTGTTCCTGATACCTGTTCTTTCATTGATACCGGGTCTTGGCACCTGTTCCTGATACCTGTTCTTTCATTGATACCGGGTCTTGGCACCTGTTCCTGGTACATGTTCCTTTAACCTCCTCATTAAAAGCTTCTCATTCTCTTTCACTCCCAGTACCCATTGTATCTTAGCGGCATTATCGCCTTTCTTCGGGTGAAATAATTTTAAAAAAAATCATCATAATAATGCATAGCGAATGACATAATGAAGATAATACTGATGAGATGATGTCGATTTATTTACACAAATCTCAGATGCCTCCTTTTAGTGCTTTAGAAATCATGGCTCTCCACAATTTCCTTTCCTTTGTAGCTCTTAGCAAATTTAATCTTTTTGCTATCTTACTTAAACTCTGTTTTTACCATCCTTTTTTCACATGCTCGTTAGGCAGGAGTTATGCGCTACATTTCTCGGACCCTCTTGTCATCAATGTCTTGTGAGTGTTATATTTTCCAAACCGACTTCCCGCATTATGTGACATAGAAATTTAAAATGTCTCTTTCAGAGGTTAAATATAAGTGACCTTTTTTATTGCATCTTATTTAAATTTCGTTGTTAACTCAAATGTTCAGTCCTTCTGTAAAAACTGAATGAGGAGAATTTGACAATAATAATAATCTAGCAAACTAATAATAATAATAATAATAATAATAATAATAATAATACTAATAATAATAATGATAATTTCAGTTTGAATTCCTGAGACTAGAAGTTAACATTATTTACATTCGGACTACTGTCCTCATCTTTGTTGTTTTTTGTTTTTTTTTTATCTCGGCGTTTGAGCAATTGTAGGTTCAGGGATTCTAAACGTGTCTGTGATCCGGGTAACCTACATGGAATTTTAAACATTATTTTTGTGGATACCCGTATCTATATCTATAATTCTCAAAAAATGTCTGTATATATATGTGTGTGTGTGTGTGTATGTGTGGGTGTGTATATATGTGTGTGTTTGTGTGTGTATATGTGTGCGTGTGTGTGTGTGTGTGTGTGTGTGTGTGTGTGTGTGTGTGTGTGTGTGTGTGTGTGTGTGTGTGTGTGTGCGTGTTCGTGTGTGTGTGTGACCGGATGTTGTTATGCATTTCCTGTTTTCATCCGGTTTCGATGATTTTTTTTGTTTGATAGATAATTCTTCAGTGCCGGTATTGAGTCTAAATTGTTGGCGACAATGGCTCTCCCCTACTTCCTGTCCATTATAACTCTCAGCAACGTTTTACTATTTACTATCTGTCCTTGGATATATATATCTTTCATAAAAACTTTAATAAAAATAAATATTTTAAATTATTACAATAATTATTTATTATTTATTATTATACATTTCCCTTTTCAGGGCCACATCCTATTCAAATTTTTAACCCCCCACCTATTTGGGAATATACCTCAGTTGCACCCAAATATTGATTCTTGGGTGGGCTGACTTTAAACTTAAACTGCTCCAACTGAGCGGCAAAAATTCCCAGTAGTGACAGACCCGGGCAAAGATGGGTTATCCTGCTAGTTTAAAATAGATACCCCATTTTTATTTTATAATGTCCCGTCAGGGCTATAAAAAGAAAGCTGCAACACATATTTCGTTATTTAATATCGTTCGGAGCAATCCCTTTTTGAAGCCGCACACATTACCCAGCGTCGTTTCCATTGGTGGAGGCATTTCTGGAACTCCATTTCGAGGGATAGGGAGGAGAGCTGTGTCTCGTCAAAATATCTTTGATTTCTTAAAATCTTGCTCCTTTCAAGTTGGATTTTATTTTTTTACGAGGGAAAAGTTGAAAGGGGGGGTGATATCTGGGGAATATTGTGGTTGTCGAAAAAAAAAAGGCCTCGCAAGCCATGGTCACTGATAGAACCTCTGTTGTATGGTTAGACGACCACACTCTACACACTCTCCTTCCAAGCGCTGGTATAAACAACTGAAGCGAACGGAAATTTTACATACGAGACAGAGTTCAAATGTCAATCTGTGCCAAATGGCTTCACTCTGCGTACTTTAGCTCTGTTAAATAGCAACAGTTTAAAACTGTAGTCACCTAAGAAGCATTCTCTCATGAGTCTGTCGCACAAAGTTACAGTTTTAAGGAAGACGCTCTCTGAGTGGAACTTCTTCGTTATTAATGGAATAAGAAGAGAATAAGGATGAGTGGACATATATGTGACATGGCGGATCCTCGCTGTCAAGGTATGAACAGGTGGAATAAAGGAATATTGCAGCTCAGCTGGACATTTGTCATAGAAATAGCTATGCATTAGCAAGAGGCACGCAAGATTAACCGGGTATTGAACTAACACTCTTTAGATCCTGTCACTGGATCTAACCAACGACTTTAACCACTGTGCCATCTGTCCTTGAGGCAATGGAGAACTTTCAGGGGGAAAATTAACAGGAGATAACTGGTAACCGACATCCATTAAACATGGCGCGTGGAACTAGAACAGTCTAGCCCAGTGAGCGAAATAAAGGGTTCAGTTCGACATTCCAACCACCTGAAGAAGGCCGGAGTGTTGTAATAAATATGGCGACAAAGATGAGGACAATACTCCGAATAATGTAAATAATGAACAACAACAACAATAATAAACACAATACACACTGACAGAGCAATGAAAGCCAACCGCCCAGACATTGTTATTAAAGACCACAGAAAAAAAAATGCCTCCTTATTGATATGGCAGTCCCTGCAAACTGCAATGTATCTTTCAAGATATTCAAAAAGCTGTCAAAATACAAGGACCTTGAAAATGAAATCTCAAAAATGTGGCACATGGGAACATCAACAATCCCTGTTGTAGTTGGAGCCCTTGGACTGGTTGGAAAAGATTCCAGTATACTGATTAAAGGGATCCCTGGAAGTCCATGCCTCAAAGAGATCCAAAAAATTATTCTGACAAGTACAGCCCACACTTTATGAAGTGCTTTATCTATGTAAATTCTTTTTTTTTTTGTCAGTTGAAAGTGTCATGATGCCATTTCTAACCTTAGGTCTCTGGACGGGATCCGGAAAGAAATTTGTAAACGTCTGATATCAAATGAAATAATAATAATAATAATAATAATGATGATAATGATAATAATAATAATAATAATAATAATAATAATAATAATAATAATAATGATAATAATAAATATACAGATGCTTACTGTATTTTACTTCAGTATATCACATATTTTCATCGCAGTTGCCTTTCCATATTAGTCAGATCACTCTACATCCCTTTTCATGAGTCCGAGTCGTGCGAGAGTATCTTGACCAGGTGTCGATAGAGTTATTTTTAAGTTTAAACGAAGGACCAACGAAGGTGATTTAGTACTTACATCTATCTATTTGAGAACACTGTCAATCGGAGAACGTCTGAGAGGACTTGCTTACCTGACCAGAAATGATGTCTAATTAGACACCGGCTGAATGATCATACGCTGTTTTTGTCAAAGCCTGTCGCCATAACTTACAAATTTGAATGCGCTGCATGTGCCAAGCATATCCTTACACACTCTGTGCCCAGGCATATATATTTCACTTCGCAAATTTCGACCCAGCGTTACGTTGACGGCATGTTACTCTCTCACTCAAAAAAAGCCTTTTGTCAGACCTGGCGTCATGTTATATTTGGCTTTGTGCATTTGTAGCCCAGAGTCGCTTTGTTGGCCTGCTGCTCTCGCAATGAATAATAATGATAACAATAATGATAGCAATAATGATAACAATAATGATAACAATAATATATTCACCGAAAATATGAGTAAGAGCCATAATAGCAAAGACAACGAAAAATTAAATGTGTAAAAAGATAATAATAGCAATGTAAAAATAATAATAATAATAATAATAATAATAATAATAATAATAATAATAAAAAGTAAAAATAAAATCGAAATCTCAAGAATGTGGCAAATGTGAACATCAACAATCCCTGTTGTAGTTGGAGCCCTCGGATTGGTTTGAAAAGATTCCAATATACTCATTGAAGGAATTCCTCGTAGATCATACCTTAAAGAAATACAAAAAAATGTACTAACAAGTACAGCCCATACCTTCCGATGGGCTTTATCTATGTAAAATATGTGTGTGCGTGCGTGCGCGTGTGTGTTGCGTGCGTGTGCGTGTGTGTGTGTGTGTGTGTGTGTGTATGTATCATGATGCCATTTCTGACCCGGAAAGAAATGTGTACACACCAGTAATCAAAGGAAATAATAATAATAATAATAATAATAATAATAATAATAATAATAATAATAATAATAATAATAAGAAGAAGAAGAAGAAGAAGAAGAAGAAGAAGACTAAAGATCGAAATCTCAAAATTATGGCACATGAAAACATCAGCAATCCCTGTTGTATTTGGAGCCCTCGGATTGATTGGAAAAGATTCCAATAGACAATAAAGGAATCTTTCGTAGCCCATGCCGTAAAATACTACAAAAAAGTGTTCTCAGGAGTACAGCTCACACCTTGCGAAGGTCTTTATCTATATAAAATATATGTGCTGTTTTATTTTGTTTCCCTTATAAAACTTAATTTATGACCACATTATCACCAGAAATAACAACGTATTTCATAAAATATATTAGGTGCATATAAATAGCAATGATGATGATAATGTAATTATTAAAAGTGAAGTCTACTAAACAACAACAGAAACAACAATACTACTACTAATAATAATAATTTGTGTTTTTCCGTTTTTTGGGGTTCGCCTCTAATCAACGGGGGATGTTGAGAAAGAAACATGGCGAATGTTTTCTACTTATTTCCTGTTCCGTGACACTGGTACAATGACTTGTGATTCTTGTGTCTAAAACAAACAACGAAACAAGAATAGAAACAATGACGCGGGAAGGGGGGGAATATGCAAATGAGGCTTCCATATGTGTTTCATTTACAAGTAACTTTTATTAGAAGTTAAAAAAAAATATCAGAAAATGATTTAACGTGAAACTGAGAAAAATATCTTGATAGAAAGCAACAAAAAACAAAAAAAAAAATTAAAAAAGAATGCCGGCATGATTGAAAAGGCTGGAAAGGGAGAGACAAAATAAAACAGTGAGATAAAATAATTTAGAGGAAAGAGAAAGAAAGAAACATCATTTAGAAAATAACATGGAAATGATTAACAAAAGAAAAATTTGGAAGGTCGAAAATAAGTTGGCAAATATGGAAAAGAAAGCAGCAAAGGGTAAAGAAAATAAATCTAAATATAAAGGGAAGGGAGGAAGAGAGAGAGCGAGAGAGAGAGAGAAGATAATATGTTAAAGAAAGAAAAAAGAACAAATAAGAGAATTGAGAGAGAAAAATAAATAAATCAAAAGGAAAAAAAGAAAGACGTGTAACGAAAAGCGGGAATATGAAAGAAAAAGAAAGCAGCACTTTAGAAAAGCGCGGGAAAACCAGAAACATGAAGAAGGCTGTGTTGGAAATGAATGTGAAACAAAAACGATGTTAACGAGCAATTAACAAGAAAGAAACAAAGAAAAATACGAAAAAATAGGCCAGGACGGAAACAAGACTTTAAGAAAGGAAACGAAAAGAAAGAAAACACCGAGTAACATTTTAGAAAGAGAAACAGCCGAGAAAACGAAAGTAAATAAAGAAGACAGAAAAGAAGTCAAAGGAAGAAATCTTGCGAAAATAAAATATTCAAATAAACGTAAGATTTAGAGAACTTTCATCAAAGCAAAGAAAAAAAAAAGAATGACGATGAATAAAATAAAGACGGAAAGTAACACGAACAAAAAAAATATGAAAGAGACAGAAAATAAAGACTAAAGGAGAGAAAGAAAAATTTCAAACAAACGTAGAATTAGAAAGAAAAAAAAAGCAAAAGCTGTATTGGACAATGGAACAGAAGGAGGTACAAAATGACAGAACGAAATAAAAAGGACAAAATATATAAAAAGAAGAAAAATATGAAACAAAAAAAAGAAGAAAGGTTATTCAGAAATACCTTTATCGAAATAATAAGTCACCTTTTTAGCGTCTACTCTGACTTTTCATTATTCTAATCAATCGAAAACAAAGTAATGTGTTCTTTTAGCGCCTTCAGACATTCTAAACGTTTTCTTTTCAACTTATTTTTGCTACCCATTGTTATTCTGCAAATCGACAACATCTGGGTGGAGAGAGTTTGGCGACTTATCTGATTTTTCCTCCTTTACCTGTTTTTCTTTAGACATTCACTTCCAAAATCGGTCACTGTAGTTTTTAGTGGGGAGATTTTTACAGCCGAACATTTTTGACAAAGAAACTCGGATGACAATTTACAAGCAACCTTTTGTTTTAATCTGTGGCATAATTTTTCCACGAAAGTTTTCATTGGGTTTTGATATTTTAACAAAGAATTAGTTTGTCGTTCAAACTGAAACAATAGAAATCGTTTTTCGGTCGCGACATTGTTTGATTATCGGCTGATAAATAGAAAGGGAAGAGGTAATCTTTGTGGAAAATTAAGAGAAATTACGAAAAGCTACTAAGAAAATTATTTTAAAGGAGAAAAAGAAGAAAAATTTTGGTATTTGCTTTGAAAAAGATAGAAAAATGATCTTTAGCGTTAGCGAATCAAGACAGTTTATGTAAAAACGTGAAGATTTATTGAAAAAGTTTAAAGATAAAAGAATGTTTTAATTTATTATCTGTCCAAAGTGTTGAAATCTAATCTTTTGTAAAAGGAAAATTCTCGGAAAAGCTCAAAAGAAAAAAAATGGAAATCAAGGAAAAATTGAAAAGATGTAACTTTTAAGTCGAATCTTTTTCGAAACGACTTTCATATTAGAAATCGTTTTTGGAGCGCTCTCATAATTGAAAGAACAAAGTTCTTCATCTAAAGCTCTAATTATTCTAGCTTCTTAATGATCGCTAATTTTTATTATGTGCCTATTTATAACTAAGAATTAATGAAAGCACTGAAGAGGAATTGAGATTTTTTCGATCAATTTCTTGGTGAAATTTTATTTGCAGCAAGTTATTTGTTGAAATGAGCCAACGCTGGCACAAGGCAAAATTGTCGGAGCAACTTATGGAAACAGACTCTTCTGTTTATCAAAATTCACACAACAGAAGAGCGTTTTGCGTTTGATTCTAAGAAAACGTTCGATAGAATCATTATTAAACTATTCCTCTTTGATTTCACCGTGGATCCAAAATTTATCATGGAAAGTTCATCTTTGGATTGGTGTTAAAATAATGGAAATGGTCACTAATTATAGAGAAATGTTCTTGAATAAACATGATTAATAGACAAAGTAAATCTTTCAAGACATAAATCCCTTAGTCAATGTTTAACTGAAGAGAGAAAACTATTCTAAATCCCTGTTCCAACCTAATACCCATAGGCGCTACTGGCAATATAAAGGTTATCCAAGACGTACATAAGACAAAAGTATTCATTGGTGGGTATTCAAATCTTTATATTTCATACGACCAATCGTTGATTCAAATTATTGTTTGAATTTTATTTTGATATCAACATAGAATTTAAGATCTTTTAATCATTTCTGCAGCAGTAAGACTGATACTAATCCCCAGCAGAGTACCTCATTGCGTCTTCAGTATGACTGATGCTAATCTCCAACAGAGTAATTCATTGCGTCTTCAGTATGACTGATACTAATCCCCAGCGGAATAACTCATTGCGTCCTCAGTATGACTGATGCTAATCTCCAGCAGATTAACTCATTGCGTCTTCAGCATGACTGATACTAATCCCCAGCGGAGTAACTCATTGAGTCTTCAGTATGACTGATGCTAATCTCCAACAGAGTAATTTAACTCATTGCGTGTTCAGTAAGACTGGTGCTAATTCCCAACAAACTCGTTGCGTCTTCAGTATGACTGATGCTAAGTCGATCAGAATAAATCATTGCGTCTTCAGTATGACTGATGCTAAGTCGATCAGAATAAGTCATTTCGTCTTTAGTGTTACTGATGCTAAGTCGATCAGAATAACTCATTTCGTCTTCAGTATGACTGATGCTAAGTCGATCAGAATAACTCGTTGCGTCTTCAGTATGACTGATGCTAAGTCGATCAGAATAACTCGTTGCGTCTTCAGTATGACCGATGCTAAGTCGATCAGAATAACTCTTTTCGTCTTTAGTGTTACTGATGCTAAGTCGATCAGAATAACTCATTGCGTCTTCAGTATGACTGATGCTAAGTCGATCAGAATAACTCATTGCGTCTTCAGTATGACTGATGCTAAGTCGATCAGAATAACTCATTGCGTCTTTAGTGTTACTCATGCTAAGTCGATCAGAATAACTCGTTGCGTCTTCAGTATGACTAATGCTAATCCCCTGAAGGATAACTGATTGCGTCTTCTCGATCTCAAATTTAACACTGACATAGAAACAACGAACGTATCGAATCTTTCACTGTATTGTACTAGCACCTTTGTAAGTTGACCATTTTCCGTGAATTGTATATTCCTGTCACTTCAGGTTTGGTGATTCTGTTATATATCGATACATTCATGACTACATGAAAAGAATTCATTTTATGCTACCGATGTTATTGGTCCTGCTATACTGGCGTTACTCACTTTCTCACTGTAACGTAGGTTCTCTGTGAGTTTTCTTGTCATATCTCAATGGAAATTTTTCTGATAAGTATTCCTTCTCGATACATCGATCTCACCAATTTAAGTGCACTACTAGATTCGATGTGCGTTGTGGTGTACTGGATATTGGCACGGAATAAAAATTTGTTGAGCCGTCTTCGAATTACATTACATTCACTTACGCTCAAATAGCCTTGGGTAAGGTAAGAATACATCTTTTCTCCTCCCAGCTATGGGTTAAATAGTGGCCTTCTTTGGCAACCATTCTACCGCAGACAGAAATGGCAACCTACTGCAGGAAAATCTTCTGCCTAGTCAGTCATAAATCGAAAGAGACATGATCGTGTATCATGTATAGCACTTAATTGACTAGACTGGCAGCTACGATGTTGAATTGGCTATATGTAACCGTAGGTTATACGCTAAAAGTTTTCTCAGTTTCTTTCACACTCAGTAACCCTTTGCGCCTTAGTGGCTTTATCGCCCTGATTGGGCTTGTACAATGTTAAATCCAATACAATTATACTGTAAACAATAGAAAAACTGTTTATAGAATTATAGGTACTTAGAGAAGAGATGGCAATGGCTTAAAGTTTGTTTGTGCGCTAAAAAGGCTTGAATCCACTACTCCCTGATCTATTACTTAAATGGCAGGGAAGCTAAACTTGGAACAACTTTGCACTAGAACAACTCAAAATTCAAAGCTGTGACGAATGCACCGAGAAAAACAAAAAAATCTCTCCCGAGAATATTAATTCAGATCTTGGAAATCAAGGCTCTCCACGGCTTCCGGTTTCTTCATTATATGTGACTTGCTAGGACATCTTAGAAAATATATTGGAGTCGCTTACCATTGCCTTATTCACAATTCTTTATTCTGAATTGAAAGTTGGCTTTCTGACTGTCACTCAAGGCGAGCGAAATTGCTTATATTGCTATTTAACCCATAGCTAGGGGATACTACATGGATCCATGCCTTTTGAATGCAAAAGAGTAGTCCAAAAATTGAACTCAGTTCTCGGATTCTCCTCTTCGCACTGATACCGGTTGCGCTACCCACACCTCGGTCTATGTGTCATGTCCCTTTAGGACCTTGGCGATTTATGGCTTTGGACAATTTCCTGTCATATGCAGCTCTTAATAAATTTTATCTTTTTCCTGTTTCTCCTAAACTCTGTTCTGTCATTCATCTACACAATATTATGTGCCGTTTTCTTCCGTCCCTCTTGTTTTCAATATGTCCTGTGAGTGTCAGATTTTGCAAGCCTTCTTTTCTCATTGTGTGTCCTAGAACTTTCAGTACAGTAATCTTAAAATACGTTTAATTCGTTCCAAGACTCGTAACTCAAAACACTCCTATATAACAATAGAGTGTTTTGAGTTACGAATCTTGGAACGAATTAAACTTCTAGATGAAGTGTATCTCCCTTCCGACTTCCTTATGTTGACCATGGGGTCAGATATAAGCCATACTATTGGAATTCGATTTTGATTGGCTGAGCTAGCATGGGAAAGACTATAGGACAAAGCTTTCACGGAGTTGATTCTTACACGTCAAGCAATGTAGACGTGTTCTCTTTCGTGCTTGAAACGGCTTCCCCTAGTGAGGGCGAACGACTCCCACTGGATAGTTAGTACATGTCGATGTTAATAAACTAGTTATTATTATTCGTGTTTGACAGCCTTTCATTCCTGCCTAAAAACTTTAAGCAACCTCCGACCGGGAGAAGACGAGAAAGAGAGAATGTAACATGATCTCAAATCAATTTTACCCATTGAAATTAATGGGAATATTTTCTAAAATTAACCCCTAGTTTTGTATTTGTGGGTTTCTTACAGACAAAAACGTGTGAATGAACAAGAAATATAGTTTACAAACAATAAAATAAAAAAGAAAATTGCAAAGAAATAAACTGAACTAAACCATGACGCACAAACATTTTAATCCTTTGCTTCCTGATGATTGCTGCTGCTGTTTTTCAATCCTGACCAAAGCTTCTTTTTTCTACTGTGAACTCTGTCGGTATTGTTGAAGCTTTGCTGTCATGTCTCTTTCTTTAGTTATTAACCTCTCTATTAGGGATATTCTCAAAGCCTAGCATATTCGCTGATTCTTATACATTAGTAATGTATGGTAGGAACAAGCAGCTATTCTCCGACATTCCTACATGATGAGGAATCGAATAAAACGTTATAGCTTTTTCACCATTGCATAAACGCAACAGGAGATGCTCTGAACTTTGCCACAGACTTCTTTGATAAAGAAATTTGAAGAAACTTTTTTATTTGAGCAACCCAAAAATATTCCTAGTTTATTCGTTGATATTTATTGTTACAAAAATATAGAATCTTTTATAAAATAATTCATTTATAGCATTTCGTAAAGCATATACATGTGAATATATGTGAAGCATATATATGTGAAGCATATATATGCGAAAATATGCAATGCATATGTATGTGAATATACGCAAAGCATATACATGTGAATATATGTGAAGCATATATATGTAAAGCATATATAAGCGAATATATGTAAAGCATATATATGCGAGTATATGTGAAGCATACATATGCGAATATATGTGAAGCATATATGTGTGAATATATGTGAAGCATACATATGCGAATATATGTGAAGCATATATGTGCGAATATATGTGAAGCATATATGTGCGAATATATATGAAGCATATATATGCGAATATATGTGAAGCATATATATGCGAATACATGTGAAGCATATATATGCGAATATATGTGAAGCATATATATGTGAATATACGTAAAGCATATACATGTCAATATAAGTGAAGCATATATATGTGAATATATGTAAAGGATATATCTGTGAAGAATTTATATGTGAATATACGTAAAGCATATACATGTGAATATACGTGAAGCATATATAGGTGAATATATGTAAAGCATATATATGTGGATACATATGAATCATATATATGCGAATATATGTGAAGCATATATATGCGAATATTTGAGAAGCATATATATGTGAATATATATAAAGTATATATCTCTGAAGAATTTATATGTGAATATACGTAAAGCATATACATGTGCATATATGTGAAGCATATATATGTGAATACATGTAAAGCATATATATGTGGATACATGTGAAGAATATATAGTGAATATATGTGAAGCATATATATGTGAATATATGTAAAACATATTAGTGGATACATGTGAAGAATATATAATGAATATATGTGAAGCTTATATATGTGAAGCATATATATGTGAATATACGTAAAGCATTTACATGTGAATATATGTGAAGCATATATATGTGAATATATGTAAAGCATATATATGTGAATATATGTAAATCATATATACGTGGCTATATGTAAAGCATATATATGTGAATATATGTAAATCATATATATGTGAACATATGTGAAGTATATATCTGTGAATACATGTAAATCATAAATATATCTGAAAATATGTGACGCATATATATATGTGAATATATGTGAAGCATATATCTGTTAATATATTTGAAGCATATATATGTGAATATATGTAAAGCATATATAGTAATATATGTGAACCATATATATGTGAATATATATGAAGCATATATCGGTGAAAATATATAAAGCATATAAATGTGAATATATGTAATGCATATATATGTGAATTTATGTAAATCTTATATATGTGAATATTTTGTGAAGCATATATATGTGAAGAATATGTATGTGAATATATGTAACGCATATATATGTGTAGCATATATGTGTGAATATATATAAAGCATATATATGTAAATATATGTATATCATATCTATGTAACGATATGTGAAGCATATATATGTAAATATATGTCAGGTATATATATGTGAATATATGTAAAGCATATATAAGTAGGAAAGTTAATTACTCAGTAACTTGACCAACAAACATTTTCGTTACAGAACAAATGTTTATTTAGCAATATTTGTCAATAATATGTCTTTTCTTGTCTAGAGTCTTCATTCATTTAATGTTGAATATAATAAAGCGGAAAATTACACTGAATTTTTCAGAGCAAAACTCACTGCATACATGTCAGTGTACCAGCGTATGTATGTATGTATGTATGTATGTATGTATGTATGTATGTGTGTATGTATGTATGTATGTATCTATCACACATCTCATACATGTCAGATTACCAGGAGATCTATAGAATATTTGAGGGTTGCCAACTACTTTTGACTGGTAGTGTGTATATATATATATATATATATATGTGTGTGTGTGTGTGTGTGTCTGTGTGTGTGTGTGTGTGTGCATGTGTGTGCTTATGTGGCCGTGTATGCCGTCTATGTGTGTGCATGTGTGAAATTTTAACAACCTTGGAGACCTAACTGAACTCATACAATTTCGACGTATATCCCTTATTCGTTAAATTTGTTATATTTTAAATTCTCGATCATCTAAATAGATGTATTTACTAAAATAATAATAATAATAATAATAATAATAATAATAATAATAATAATAATAATAATAATGTTGCCTAAAATATTAAAGATCCAGAGATGAATTCGCCTCCATAAAGCATTTCAGTGAACCACTTTAAATTTATTTCGTCTCCTTACAAGTAGCATAAACATTTTTTAATGATTAAATAATTTAATTTCTTCGACATTAGTTTTATTTTTCCGCTTGCCTTTCTGGCGATCAGTGCAATAAATCACGGCTTCGTAAACTAAAGTGTCATTCACTTTTATGTCGCCGGCACAAATTTTCATTTACACGCGATTAAAAGTCTTTATGTTTTTTCATCTCTTTGCTATCATGTATTGAATTATTCACCAAGTGAAAAATACTGACGCGTTACCTTTTAAAATGCTCCTGAGGTCAACACAGAGAGTCAAGATTAGAAAAAAAAAACTGGGCATTTTGTTGACATGAGTATCAAAATTCCCTGAATATTATTCATTTAATTCAATCGGCAAGTTGAAATTCTATCAATTTAAACTATATATATATATATATATATATATATATATATATATATATATATATATATATATATATATATATATATATATTATTTGTAAGTAATATTGATAAGTCAGATGTTACCTTAAAAATCATTTACTCGAATCTGCGAGAAATGATAAGGACAACATAAAATTGTGAAATGGATCCACATCTCGCCAAACGGTTAGTAGTTCTGGAAATACGGTTATAAGTTCTGGAAATACGAAGAGAAAGACTTATTCTGGAAATACGACGAGAAATACTAGTCCTGGGAATACGAAGAGAATTACTACTTCTGGAAATACGGAAAGAAATACTAGTCCCGAAAATACGGAAATAAATACCAGTCCTGGAAATACGGAGATAAATACTCGTCCTCTAAATACGGTATTATTACTCGTTCTGGAAAAACGGAGAGAAATACTACTTCTGGAAATACGGTGAGAATTATTAGTTCTCCAAATACTTTGATAATACTACTTCTGGGAATACGAAGAGAAATACTAGTTCTGGAAATGCGAAAAGAAATACTAGTTCTAGAAATTCGGTGATAAATTCCAGTTCTGGAAATACGGAGAGTAATACTAGTTCTGGAAATATGATGAGAAAGATGCAAGCGAAATAAGTTAAATAATGAAGTAAATTCCTGAATGATTGAAATAATTGATTCGGTTTATTTGAAATACTGTTGGGAAATGAATGAATCCACCTCATCTCCCCAATCTATGGGTTAATTAATAAGACTAGCGTCACTGAATCATTATTGCTCCCCCGCCAATAAAAATTCTTACACTTTACCAATTCTTACAATTTAAATTTCAAACAATTCTTACAATCTAAAAATACTTTCTGGCTTTAAGTAACCTGTAAACGGTTGACAGAAAATGAATGAATCAATTAACCATGCTAGGAACAAATTATTTTTGTCAAAGAAATCGGCATTATACTGTGAGAAAATTTACAGCCTTTTAACTAATTCCAGTTCTTTTCGTGAATTGCTGCCTTAATCGGGAACAGTACTTATTCGATTCGATCGTTTGGTTTTGCGAGGGAAAACAAATCTCTTGTAATTCCTCTATATGCAGCTCATCTCCTTCATTAGATGACGGCAAATTTTTAATAATGGATCATTTCTCTAGGCTCACAATTTTCTGCGTTCCTCGTTCTTATAAATCAATCCATTTTCTTAGTTTGACACAATTTGATTCAAATTGGAACATTCCTCTTATGTCTAAGCTATCAATCGCACCGGGAAATACATTATCCATTCATCTTTGGTCGAAACCTGGACGTCTATTGGGGCTAAAGTTCACCTCCGACCTAAAATGGGACTTGTATAATCGATCCATCGATAAAGATGCTGGAAAAAAGTTGTCAGTCTTGTACCACTCCAGAACTGATTCCTTCCACTATGCTCTATCTCAAGAATCAGAACCGACCAAAAATGGTCTATTCCTACCATATCTCGGCTGCAGCTGAAAAATCATCAAGAGATAGCTATTTTCATGGCAAATGTTTAGAGGAACTAAAAATTTTATTTCTACCAGGTCAGGCTTTAATATCAAAGATCACCGATGCCACGTCTACAGGGTCGAATTATTGTCATTCTTTTCGTATTTCATTGCGAAGCAGTAGGTTCCATTTGGACAACTTCTTTAGGAAACAAACTCCCAAGGTGATATTTCCCCGATAATTAAAATTGTAACCTCTTCAAATCAAGATTCTACCGTTATCCAACCGAATACATCTTTAGAATATGATTTTATTTCTTCCTCTTACGTCCATGCAACAACTTCAGCTAGTAAGTCTTTTATTGTCTGAACATTTAGTAAAAAAAGCTACACATCAAAGTGACTAACATAACGAAGCTGATTCAGCACCGGATTGATTCAACATGTTCACTACCTTCTGCATTGTATAAAATTATTTTCAAATGATCTCTTTTCAACTGATTTATATGGTTTTCCCGACCGTGGAGCTTTATTTCGTGAGAAATTTCAATTTTCAAGACGTTAGACCATTCACCGTACCTTCTCTAGAAACTACACAGATTTCTCTTTGCGTTTGAATCGCTTTTTTGTTGCCTTTCTTAAAGTAAGAACAGTGCAAAACGACGTTGTTTTCAAAAGATCTCGATGCGATCCACTTTCCAAAATCTGGCCAAATAAGAAGATTTTTTAAAATCATATTTGTCGGATAGAGAAATTATCAACACGCAACACTTAATATGTTATTTCCATCCTAAAAGTGTTATTTTACGTTAAAATCTCTAAACAAAAGATAATTTAAGCTAATTTGAACAAATTTTATATAAATTCACTTGAATATAAGTTGTTACAATAAAATCAAAAATCTATTTTTTTTATAACAGGTCTGTTTGCATAAAAAAATCAAGTGGGTTATCTATTTGCTTTTGTTTTTAATTTCTATTTATCTTCTGTAAACCGTAAAACTTGAAATGTTACAGCAGCCCATTGACAACAAACAGCAACCTTCAGAAAAATTCAAATGAACTTGCCTTCCTAGCAGGACTTCGAAGGCTAAGTAGCTGAGAGTGGGGGTAGTGTGGTAGATTCGTTGAAAATCGACTCCACGGTGGGCCTCTTCCAACTACCAAGTTCTGGGTAACTTATCAATTGAATTTTTGTACCGCTATATGTGAGTAGTCATCGAAGGTAGATAGTATTAGAAGCGAAAATCTGTTTTTCTATGTACAAGCGATCCAGGTACTGACTGAATTATGAATTTAGTTGTCTTTACATAATTCCGATTGGTACTTACTTGCCTAATGGCCTAGCAATAGAATTATTAAACTAAGTAAATCAAAAAATCCTCTAGTATACTTGATTACAAAATGCACAAAACAAGAAAAAAAAGTTATATCATCAAAATCTTAGGGTTATAATTGTTGTGGATTCCGGGATGAAATCCGGTATCAAATAATAACAAACGCCAAGAATGAATATAGGAAAATAAATGTATTAACGTAATAATACAAACTAGTAATACAGGTTAGTATTTCCAGGAATGCGGAGTTAGTAGACAAATATATATATATAGTCTTTGGTATCGACGTACCGCTGTATGACTTCTTACTGAGTCTACGTGCTTAGCTCCCTGTGACTCTTGCCTGCTACCTTCGTACCCTCTCGTTAGCTCCCTCGTTATTCTCCTGTTCGACCTCGGTATTCACTAGCAGTAGTACATGTATACCCTGGGTGAGTCCATTTGTGTAAAAAGGGGAAGACCCTTCAACAATAATTAAGAGGAAGTATCACAGGATTATTTTATATAAAAATTATATTTTTTAATCCTTTTTAAAATCTTAGAAATTTTGGTTAAATTTCTTGTTTAGCTGGCATCAACGGGAGATCACAAATTACTACGAGAAATATGTGTTTCTTTTTGCGGTGAAAAACATTGATTTGTAAATTATTTTAAAAGTCAAGTGTCACATTTCAATCAAACTTTCAGGATTCATCTACAGATAAATAAAATTATTATTGAAATGTTACTTTTCTAAAAAAAATTTAAGAAATCATTTTTAATTCTGTTGCACAACATTTAGTTAGAAAAAAAGAAGAGAGCACTGCCGAGTTATGTAATATCAGTCCTTCTATATGGCAGTGAATGCTGGACAATCTCCTCACAGATGAAGTGACTTGAAACAACAGAAATTTAATTCTACAGAAGGATGCTGAAAATACCATGAATCGAACATAATGAGGAAAGGGGACTTGGAAAATTTGATACTCACAGGGCAGATTGACAGGAAGATGAACAACGCTTTGCAAAAGATAAACTCATAGCCTACCTGAAGAACTTGTGAATAGATGGTGGTTTTTAAATTTTTTTAAATTTTACTTGCTTTTATGAATAAAATATTTTATGAACACTATTAACTTAAAAAAAAACTGTTTTCGATGAATAATGAATTTTTGCAAGAAATATTTTTATTCTTTATGCATTTTAATTAGAATAATTTATAAACTTAATTCTTTTAAAATTATGTATTAAACTGTATAGATCAAGTGATGTTGTTATTAAATTAAATCTCTATTTAATCATCAAAAATAGGAAAGTTGCATACAATTTGAACGAATCCCCGTATTTTAAAGATAATTTTTAATTCATTTTGTGTGTGCATAAACATGTCAATTTTTGAAAATAGGGAAGTTGATATATTGCATCACCAAAAAAAAAAAAAGTGGAAACTATATTAAATTTAACATTGTTGGTAATTTTTTAACATTTCTGAGATTTTAGACTATAAAGCTAAGATACCTAAAATTGAATAAAATATTAGAATGTTTAAACTATTCAACATTTTAAAGATTGCTGGGTAGTTTTAAAAAAAAAAGATAAAAAGGCGTTCACGTTGTATTCGTCAAAAGTTTCTTTTTGTTAATCCCCCCCTTACAAAAGTTTCTCAAACATCAGGCTATCAATACAACATTCAATATGTCATAAAACCACCCACCACCGTGTTAAAATGCTTTTTTTCGATATTTTAACCTATGTATGTAAAATTTGTTTCAGTAAACTTTAATTAATTAAACTTTAAATCAGTTAATCTTCCTCAAATGAATTTTCAGAAAAGTATATTTTATTTTTTAAAGATTTTTTTTTAATAAAAAGAATTATGTTGTGTTGGCAAATTTGTTCATATAGACGATTTTATAGGTTTTGCTGATAATCAGAAAAAATAATTCTAATCAATTTGAATTCGGTTTGAAATACAGAATATTATTTTGCTTACTGGTTAGATAAAATTTAATTTTTAGCTTCGAATTAAAACCAAAATAAAAACTTTAAGAAATATTTTTCATTTTAAATGCATTTTAAACTTTTAGGTATCACTTTTGTTTGGGGGTGGGTACTTATATTAAACTCTGTACCAACGAAGGACTCGTGGATACAGTTGCCAAAATGGATGCTATTAATAGATTCTGACGAAATTATTAACGATCCCATACAGCTGGGTATTTCATTGTCGCAATTAGAGTTACTAATACAGAATATTTTAATTCGGTAGTTTCAAGGGAACAAAATGTTGTTTTGCTTTTCCAATTTTGAAATAAATTGAAATGTCCCCGGATTGAAGTGAAAAAGTTATTTTGGGATGTATCTGTAGACTATAGTGTAGACAATATCCGTTAATTACATCTCATCTCAATCAAAGGGAGAATTTTTAATTTGACGTCGTAATTAGAATTGGAACCCTTTTCTCACCACATTTAGAAAAAAAAATGTTACGAAGATAATGAGAAATTTTGCCGTCTTCAGACCACAAATGGGTCGGTGCACCTTGTCCCCAAATGAAAACGAGGCTGCTCCTTCAGCGTTTTCCCACCTCTGCACTCACCATCCAACCATCCACATGGTACGCCCCCGCCCCCATCGCCAACTAATTAGTTTTTGATTTCCAAGCGGGATTGAAAAGTCTAATTTGGAAAAGCCATATGCAAATGAGTTTTCACATTTACGGAAATGGACGAAAACAATTTCATCTAATTCTTAAGAAGTGATTTTCTCTAAGTTCCTCCTCCCCTGTTTCCTCGATAAATGTGATTTATTTTCTTTTTTTATAAGAAAATGATTTTGTCTTCTGTAAAGCATCAAGAAGAAAATAACTATCGAACAATTTTACACTTTACGAAGCACATCACTTAAGAGACGACTAAAGCCAAATATACACGTCCTGGGTATGACGATAAACTACGCCCAGCAGCAAGGCCTCTGATCAGAAGGTTTTGAGGAGCGTAGAACCACCTCTTAATTTCTGGTGATCCCAGGTCCAGTCAGACCCGGGGTGGTAGCACCTTTTAGGATCCCAGCTATGGACAAATAGTTAACTCCCAAACTTGTGTCAAAATAGGTTTTAAATACTTACGGGGGTCATTCAATAAATAAGGTGAATTTTTCGGTATAAGGATTTCTAATACAGATAGAAGCTTACTTTTTTCCAGGATTGAACAGCAGTCAGTTATCAAGTTTTTGGTTGCTGAAGGGTGCAAACGAGTTGAAATTCATAGGAGAATGTCGACTGTGTATGTCAACTTGTGTCAAAATAGGTTTTAAATACTTGAGGGGTCATTCAATAAATAAGGTGAATTTTTCGGTATAAGGATTTCTAATACAGATAGAAGCTTACTTTTTTTTCAACGTAGTCTCCCAGCACTGTCACACACTTTTCCCATCTGTGCACAAGCTTCCGTATTCCCTCAGCGTAAAAATCTTTGGACTGATGTCTCAGCCAGTCGCTCACAACACGTTTGACTTCATCGTCACTTTTAAACTTCGTGCCTCTCGTGAACGCTTTCAAGGGACCAAACAGATGAAAGTCTGAAGGGGCAAGGTCTGAGCTGTAAGGGGAATGAGGGAGCAGTTCCCAGCCCAGCTCGTTGATGGTCTGCACCGTTTTTTGCGCTGCTGTGTGAGGCCTTGCGTTGTCATGATGCAAGATGACTCCTTCTGACTAATGATCCCTGCGTTTGTCCCAACAGATAAGCTCAAATTCCTTGCAATGTCATCCACTGTCACCCTTCTGTCAGACTGGATGAGGTCATTGACTGATTCGATCACCTCAGGAGACCTCACTTCTGTAGGCCTCCCAGGCCTGTCTTCATCCTCAACACTGCTCCGTCCTTCTTTAAACAATTTAGCCCACTTGCAGACATTTCTTTTGCTGAAACATGTGGCACCATACACAGTTGACATTCTCCTATGAATTTCAACTGGTTTGCACCCTTCAGCAACCAAAAAACTTGATAACTGACCGCTGTTCAATCCTGGAGCATTCTTCTTGGTCGGCCATCTTTGTTAATCGCCAAAACTCTCAAAGTTTTTTTTTAATCTGCAAAAGAAATTAAATCCATGTGAAAATGAAGTAAAGCAAAAAAATAAATAAAAAAGAATAAGCTTCTATCTGTATTAGAAGTCCTTATACCGAAAAATTCAATTTATTTATTGAATGACCCTCGTATATATATGTATATCTTTTAGGCATGTCTGATTGAATAAATTACTGACATTATATCTGCGATTTCTCAATAAAATCTGTTCATACTCACCAATAACCTTCCGTGTATTGATGTTAAATGATGAGAGAAATGTGCTACAGCTGTTTTAATTTTCTTTTATTTTCATTTCCCACTTCTCTCGATCTTCCAACATCATCTTCAGGGGTGCAAGTGGTACAAAACTATATGTTGGTCATTAGTATAAGTATTTATATAAAGATGTGCGTCGTTTGCATTACAGTAACTTTTCATTATGCTTTTAAATGCAAAACGGTTGACAATGTGCCGAGCATTCATTAGAACGTGCAAGAATTATCCATTGTGGATTTTTTCCCTCTAAGTTATAATGTCATGGTCACGCTCGCGCTAAATCATGAAAAACCGTTCCTTTACAGGCATTTCAGAACATTACTTCAGTATTCATAGTTGATTCTGTTCATTGCCGGCTTTAATTCTTTAATATAAATTGCTTCTAGTCTCTGTAATCTAAATTTGTTGTTTTCATGGTGTAGGTTAGTTGCGTTGTCGCTTAGTAATTTTATATTGTGAATACAGACAGGAATATTTTCGAGATGTCTCGCAATGGAGGAATGGCCAAACATGTGGAGTGTAATCCTTCTTGTTAGTGTATTTGTCGTATAGCAAAGATATTTAAACAGCTAAAGCACATTTCTCTCATTCTTTAACATCAATACACGGAAGGTTATTCGTGAGTATGAACGGATTTTGTTAAAAATTAGCAGACATGGTATCTGTAATTTATTCAATCAGACATGCCTAAAAGATATACATATATATACATACATACATACATATATATATATATATATATATATATATATATATATATATATACATATATATATATATATATATATATATATATATATATATATATATATATATATATATATAGTCATCCACAGACAGACTCTTTTGCCGTATTACAGATCCTCAGTGTGGCTAGATGTCCGATTGCTTCAAGCTAGGATCTAAATGTATATATCGGCCACTTTAAACAGTTGTCACGTTCTAATATATATATATATATATATATATATATATATATATATATATATAAAATTAACAAATTGGAGACTTCAGAAAAGACATGGTAATATTTTATATTTCGCGAGACTGATAAAATTCGGTTTCGCTTCGTCAGACCTTGCGGTTTCAAAAGGATGTTTTGAGGCATTGTTTAGAAACCGCAAGGTCTGACGAAGCGAAACGGAATTTTAGCGGTCTCACGAAATAAAATATTACCAATGCTTTCTGAAGTCTCCGTTTTGTTAATTAATTATTTGCTCTGTTTATTACAATGAGCTCTCGAGATTTATATCCTCCCTGGAATTATTTATACTGATTACCAATTAACTTTTATATATATATATATATATATATATATATATATATATATATATATATATATATATATATATATATATATATATATATATATATATATATATATATATATATGGAACTAAGGTTTGTTTATATATCCCACATGTGAGACATATCACGGCATCGCCAAACATCTCTCCATCTCAATTTAAATTTTTTAAATCCTAGAACTGCGAGAATCTTCGGTCTCTTTAGACGCTTGTAAAGTTCTGAAAAATGTCAGTTTATAATTGTATGAACCGCGTTTTCTCCAAATGAAACAGTGAACCATTTTGATTAATACCTAATTATCATATTTTATAAGCAGCCAATAAATAAAAATTTTAAATATTTTACAATAGATTAAAAAATGATGAATGACAGAACAAAAATAAAGGAAAAAGTAAAATATAAAACAAAAAACCTATAAAACTTGATAAAGACACTTTAAATCACGAGCAAAGAAAAATACGAAATAACTGAATAAAAATATTCACATTATTCGGACTTTTGTCCTCATCTTTGTCGCCATATTTATTACAATGTTTCGTCAGGTAGTGCTTTATTTCTCTCACTGAGGTACACTGTTTCAGTTTCACGTCTAATGGATCTCCTGTTAATTCCGTTCTCCAAGTGTTCCACCGACTTAAGCGGGTATTGAACTCACACTCCTTGGGTCCTGCCACTGGATCTAGCTAACGTCTTTATCCAACTTGAGGACAATTAAGTATGAATTTCTGAGTATTATAAACGTAATGTCCTTTTTTACCAGTGCTCATATTATAATTTTTAATGTTATCATTACATGCTTTTACTAGAACTCATATTGCAATTTTTTTTGTTATTTTCGATTATCTTAAAAAAATGAAAATTCAAAAGCGAAAATAATCTTCATTAAGAAATAAATGCTGTATTTTCTTTCTCAAAAAACGTTCATCGATTAAAATTCAAGCAAAAACTTAAGAGGAGAATTAAGAGAAATCATTTCGATCAGTCTTGACCCAAACCTAATAAAGCAAATTGAACAAAAACAATTTTAAAAACATTTTGTTAGTCTAAAATATTACCAATGGACGCGGGGGCTTGCATTTCATTTCCGATTGATTTGGAATCAATTTTCTCTTTGCTATAATATCGTTAATTGTCTTTTAATTAAGTGACTGCGTGGGTTGATGGATTTTTTTATTGATGTTTTTTTAATGCATTTAAATTAGTGAAGAACAAATGATCTGATCCACACGAGAAGAGTTAAACGCGTTGTAGACATGTATTCTTATTCCCAACTTTAGTCAAAATCTAACGGAAAAATGATTACTTAAAATTCATGTCGTTGAATATCACCAAATCGGTTATCCGTTTAAAGGCAATAAGGACGTTCTATATGACATATGATCACTTCCTGTGATCCAATGTCACTGAGAGCGATGTCATCGGGATTTTTAGACTCCTGATAGGGCCAACATTGGCGGCAAAGTCGAAAACGAGGACCCAGACTAAGCGTGGCCAACTCCAAACCCACAACAGCGAAACAAACGGATGATGGTTGTAACAGATCTGAACCAATCTTAAAACAGTTAATGAAGAGGGCTACGCATGACGGACATGCTACAGCAGGCCTCTTTCCAAATTATAACGGCAGTCGGTTGCAATTTCATAACTGGAGTCTGCACAACTCATTACATTTATGCCGCAGATGAAGAACACGAAATCAAGTGTGTGGTTCACTTCCTGGCAAGTTGAACACTGCCTTAAACAATTTTACGCCATCGGCACATTCTTCTACTCTGGTTTTCTTTCACCTCCAATCAACTCTTGCAAAACAAAATTGAATGGATGACGAGAGCAGGTCCTGGTGAAATTGGAATATTTCTGGAACTGAATGTTGGCGGTGAACTAAGTCACCAAGGCCAGCAACATAAAGGAAGCGATCAGCAAAGAAGAATTTCCGTTATAACAACGGTGATGACGGATCTCCAGTGTTCAGGAGATCCCTAATTCGAAAGTCTCGTCAAAACACGAGATTTTAAACTGATGAAGATAAAAAGCTTGGCACAAATCGTTGCCTGAATTTGTAAAGTGAATGATATTTTGAAGTCGAATAAAATATGTTATTACCCTCTTGATAATGGATGAATACATGTATATAAAATACAACCAGCCGAACATTAAGGGCATTTCGCAATATGGTATTAGTAAAGCACTGATGTAAACAAAACAGAGTTGAGAGGGCGAGAATATGTCAGAAAGGCGTCTGCTCTCTACCTGGCACGAATGCAAACTTTGTTTGCAGAGGTTCAAGGTGTCTAGACCCACCTTGTCGCCGAAATGTTTATGCAACAAAAACGTGGAATATCAGTGAAAAACTTGTTTTACAGAGAACAGAGTTTTCGGTTCATTTTCAAATGAGCAAGTAATGTTTATATAGCTACTTACATATGCATGTATGTCGACATATGGGTGACTATACTTCTATATGGGCAGAAATTGATTAGGCTTTCAAAAAAAATAAAAAACTAGAACGCATTGTCATTGAACCCTTTTAAAACCATGAACCTCTGTCTGCAATTTTGAAATATTGTCTGAGAAATGGCAGTAGTGGGAGGACAGTTCATTTTGTTGCAAACAAATCATCATTTTTGTTTTCTGAACTAATAAAATTCCTCAATCGTGATGACTGTTTTCATAATATTGTCAAAGATATTTACGTGATAAGGTTGAATAAAGATATCTATCTATCTATCTATCTATCTATCTATCACTGTCGTATCATTATCTATCTATCTATAACAGTCTGTTCATTATCTATCTATCTATCTATCTATCTATCTATCTATCTATCTATCTATCTATCTATGTATCTATCTATCTATCTCAGTCTTTCATTATCTATCTATCTATCTATCTATCTATCTATCTATCTATTACAGTTTGTTCAAATCTATCTATCTATCTATCTATCTATCTATCTATCTATCTATCTATCTATCTATCTCAGTCTGCTCATATCTATCTATCTATCTAGCTATCTATCTATCTATCTATTACAGTTTTCACTGTCGTATCATTATCTATCTATCTATAACAGTCTGTTCATTATCTATCTATCTATCTATCTATCTATCTATCTATCTATCTATCTATCTATCTATGTATCTATCTATCTATCTATCTATCTCAGTCTTTCATTATCTATCTATCTATCTATCTATCTATCTATCTATCTATCTATCTATCTATTACAGTTTGTTCAAATCTATCTATCTATCTATCTATCTATCTATCTCAGTCTGCTCATATCTATCTATCTATCTAGCTATCTATCTATCTATCTATTACAGTTTGTTCAAATCTATCTATCTCTCTATCTATCTATGAGATGGAAAAACGCATTTATTAAACCAAGATTTAACGCAAAAACGACACTGAAGGAAAAATATGGTTTTAATACCAAAAGCTGTTCCCGGCGGCACAAGGAAGTAGACCATTTCGAAAAAGACTTTCCGAGAAAAGAAGAAAAAACTAAAAGGATATATAAATAAAATAAACAAATTTATTACGATGAACAAAACCAGAAATTGATAGGAACTAAGAAATAAGCGCAACAAATTTACTCAAAGGTAACATAACTAAAACGGATAGAAACCATCCAAACGACAGAATAAGATAGTACTATGGAAACTAAAAAAGCGTCCAAACATTCGACTAAAACGACTGAATAAATTGCATGATTAAATGAGAAGCACAAAGTACATTTTGGAACAAAACCTAACATGCAAAGTCATAAACTCAATCAAACATAACTGGCATATATACTCGAGACAGGTTGCACATGTTTGCACCAAAATTTCGATAAAAATCAGGGATGTGGCCTATCCCCTCGAGATGATAGAGAATCTGAAGTTGACTGTGGCGTATCAGTAGTCCAGGCGAGTAAAGTGGGCTAGTGCAGAAGCGAGAACAAGAGTGAATTTCTTATATTGTTCTGACTGTTGTCCTCATTTACGATGTTTCGGCCTTTTTTCAAGTGATATTTGGTGCAGTTTTGAGCCGAGCCTTTTGTATAGTCCATGGGGGTTGATTATTCAATGCCGTGGGATATCTCAGTTTCAAGTTTTGTTCTCTCTGCTGAGACCAGGGATTGAACTCACAACTCTTTGGGGGAAGTAACTTTTTGGAGCAATCAAACAACGCTTTTAAACCACATGGACATCAGTGAGAAGGTCTGAGCGTGCAACGGCCGAAACTACGTGAATGTGACAATAAAGATGAGGACAATAGTTCAAACAATGTAAATAATGTAAAAGGCCCTCACATATTTATAATTTTATCTATTCGTAATTTGTAAGAAATTCGGTCGTCCATTTTTTATATTTACATCCAAATGTCGGAATTCCAAAAAATAATGAAATAAAAATAAAGAAAACATGCTTATGGCCGTTAAATAAATTATTTGTATTTACAATCATAAAAAAATGATAAAAATAGTTTCTAGTTGAGTTAAAATCTTTGGGTGGTTGGTTTATAGAAGTAGTTAGAGTTTAGAAGAGACTTTTAAATAGTTGGTCCACAGAAACAAAATCTGGATGATAAAAGACTTTCATCGTTAATGATGATTCGCCGGCACATGATCGTTAGCAAAGATTCACTGACCGTCCAAGTTTTGGCCTATTCATTTGAAGTCGCCTATACGTGTCTCTTTCAGCACGTGCTTCAGTCACATCTCGGTTCTCTGAATATCTGTGGCTTTTTATAAGAATTTTTCCCGAGACTAGGCTCGAGAAAAATAGTCTTTTAGTTTTCTCTGATGTGTCAAATATTTCACATACGATGTTAATAGATAATTTGATTTAAACGGTGTCTGTTGCATTGTGGAATCTTTTTGTTTTGTTAAAATATTGTCTGCAAATGGTTAGAAGATATAGTTTGGACGTGTTTCAATATGGTTATATAATTGTTCTAGAAATAGGGTCTATTTCCTATAGGTTCATTTTTAGCTGTACCAGAATTTTGTTTTTCAATCTAAGCAATTTTTCTCAGGTACGTTGGTATGTAGGGGCTTGAATGCGGTTGTCATAATTATCTCCATTAATTTCAACGCCTGTTCTTGGAACAATGAACCCATTACATATTAAAAATCCTGGCAACCTAGTCGATAGATGATGAAACAAATCCTAAATGATTATAATGTTAGTGAGAAAATTTCTTAATACTGGAAAATTTGAGTTGACCAAGGGATCTTAAATTAACAGGTATAGCTAATCGCAGCAAACAGTGTTGTTTAAATTTTAAAACAAAGGATAAAGAATGAAAAAAGTGGAGACAGATAAAGTAAAGAAAATCCCATTTTGAAATATCTTTTTTTGTTTTTATTCAGAGATGTCAAGGTTGCTTTTAGCCGACATCGGCCATGTACAGTAGCTGTGAAATAGTAATTAGAAGAAGAAAAGGAAAAATAAAATACACTCAATTTGTTTCGAAATTTTCAATGAAGAAATACGACGAAAAAGAATTTTTTCTGTAATATAATCGTGCTGCACAATGTTTACTTCAAAACGTATTTCCGCGAAAGAGAAAAGCGTGACTCTTTTTCAATTATAAATAAACAAAACTCTACACTAACTTTGTTGTTAATGTCGTCTCGCCATTAAATCTAAAGTATAGTCCTCAAATATCTACCGATGGAGGCTGATTTCGTTGGTTTTCTTTGATGTCTCACTGACATAGATTGCCGTTAGAATGACAATAGAATTATACAGCCGGAGTTTATTACCCTGACCGAAGGAACTGCTACACCACATTGATCTCATATGTTGAAAGACATCCTGAAGCTTTTCCAATTATTTTCTCCACATCTTTCGCCCAGTCCTCTTTTCCTGAGATGTTACTTCTGAGAGACATGACGTCATCAAGAGATTCCAATTCCTGGACTGGCTGTTTCCTGGCTTCCCCAATAAAACACCATCAACTTTCATCTTCTGTTTACTTATCCGAATACCATACTTGGAAATGTTGCTGCTGAGGTTCCTGCTCACACTTTGCATATGGCAGGTATTGTAGCACTGACCAGTCGAAGATAATCCGCAAAATATTGTCCGTTAGCTTTCCAGGTTCACATTTGATTTCATAGGTTGGGGGTGGGGGTCTCACTCAAAGACTTTCTCATGACAAAATCTCAAACCAACAGGAACAGAAAAAGTTACATGGCAACTCCTCACTCCAGAAATTCAAACAGAAATTAATAATAATAATAATCATTATTATTAGTAGTAGTAGTAGTAGTAGTAGTAGTAGTTGCAGCTGTAGTAGTAGTAGTAGTAGTTCTAGTAGTAGTAGTTATAGTAGTAGTATTAGTTGTAGTAGTAGTAGTAGTTATAATAGTAGTAGTAGTAGTTGTAGTTGTTGTAGTAGTAGTAGTTGTAGTTGTAGTAGTAGTAATAGTAGCATTTCCTTTGAATTCGGTCGTACACACATTTCCTTCTGGGTCCCAACCAGAGACCTAAGTTCAGAAATGACTTCCTGACATTTTCCACTAATCATTTTTGTAAAAATACAAAAGACAAAGATCGCACACGTTTTACACACAAAGCTTTTCGTAATGTGTGAATTGCACTTGAGAGTAAACCTTTTTGTATTTCTTTAAGGTATGGGCTACCAGGAATCCCTTCCATGACTATATCGGAAACTTTTCCAGTCAATCCGAGACCTCTAACTACAACTTGAATTATTGATCTCCTCATGTGTCACATTTTTGAGATTCCTACTTCAAGATACTTGTATTTTGATAGTTTTTCGAAATTTTAAAAGATACAGGGTCTGCCATGTCAATAAGAAAGCACATTCGGTCTGTGTGGTCTTTGATCAAAAGATGTCTGAGCGATTAACTTTGATTGTTCCGCCTGTGTTGCTTGTAAAGTTTCATAAAACTGTTACAGATCCTCTGTAACCGGGTTTGGGTGATGTTCCTACCAGTTTCTTGCAGTTTCCTTCCCGTAAAAGTTGCATGTTGTTCAATGCAGATATTCGCCCACTCTATCATGCTATATTTATATTATTAATTTTATTTCCTTTGAGTTCTGGTCTGTACACATTTCTTAATTGGTCCTGACCAGAGACCTCAACACAGAAATTGTATCATGACATTTTCACACATATTTTACATAGATAAATCCCTTTGTAAGGTGTTGCTTGTAATCGTGAGGTCAATTGGGGTGGGGGGCTACCAGGAATCCCTTCAGTGAATCTATTGGAATCTTTTCCAATAAATCCGAGAGATCCAACTTCAACTCGGATTTTTGATGCTCTGATGTGCCACATTTTTGAGATTTCGATTTCAAGGTCTTTGTATTTTGAGAGTTTTTTGAAGATCTTCAAAGATATATTGCCATCTCCAGGGACTGCCATATCAATAAGGAGGCATTTTTTGTATTTGCGCGCTCTCTAATCACGACGTTTGGGCAATAAGCTTTGATTGATCTGTCTGTGTGAATTGTGAAGTCCCATATTATTGTTACGGGTCCTATCTCTGTGACTGGGTCTGGGTGGTGTTCATACCAGTTTCTTGCAGTTTTCTTTCCGTAAAAGTTTCTGATTTTCCAGTGAATGCCGGTTTTTATATTCAGTAGGTGCTAATATCGTACCATATGATACAAGATGGTTAATTCTTTCTGGATATTTATCACGGAATCTGTATTTTAAGCTAACGCAGTTTTTCAATATGTGTGCTTATCAAACATTTGTCATGTGCAGCAAGAATAAAATCTTCGGTTTCAGCTTTTAATCGTGCACTCCGTAGCCACTGAAGGGTACGGGTTTCGTCTGCATCAGATTCTTTGGTACGGGCAGAATATTTACTGTGAAGTGGTTTATCTTGTCATCGTTTCTGTATCTGGTCGATTGCATTGGCCTTTAAACTTTTTAAATTATTTTGAAACTTCAGTTTTGTAAGCCAGTTCTAGTTGAACTAATCCTCTCTCTCCTTCGGATGTCGGCACATGCAGACCATCATGCATGCGCTGGCAGTTGAGACGGTTTCTCGTTTTGGCGCTCATTCAGTTAATGTCAGCTATGGTCCAGTTAAGGATGTTGAAACTGTATTGCACCCCCCAGGGACAGCCAACGTGTTTATGGCTGATATTCTTTCTTTTTAAAATTCAGCTCGGTATTTAGTACCAAACGCAAACACCTGAAGTACTCCGATCATATATTATTATTATTGCTGTTATTTCCTTTGATATCTGCGGTTTACACATTTCTTTCCGGGTCCCGCCCAGGGACCTAAGGTTAGAAATGGCATCATGACACTTTCCACTGCAAAAAAAAAAATTACATAGATAAAGCCCTTCGTAAAGTGTGGGCTGTACTTGTCAGAATAATTTTTTGTATCGCTTTGAGGCATGGACTTCCAGGGATCCCTTCAATTAGTCTACTGGAATCTTTTCCAACCAATCCTAAGGCTCCAACTACAACAGGGATTTTTGATGTTCCCATGTGCAACATTTTTTAGATTTCTATTTCAAGGTCCTTGTATTTTGACAGCTTTTCGAATATCTTCAAAGATACATTGCAGTCTGCAGGGACTGCCATATCAATAAGGAGGCATTTTTTTTTTATGATCTTTAATAGCAATGTCTGGGCGGTTGGCTTTGATTGTTCTGTCAGTGTGTATTGTGTAGTCCAATAGAATTGTAACAGGTCCTATCTCCGTAATCGGATCTGGGTGGTGTTCGTACCAGTTTCTTTCAGTTTCCTTCTCGTAGAAGTTACAAATTTTCCATTGCAGATATTGGCCCACTCTGTCATGCCCGGTTTTATATTCAGTGGGTGCCAATATCGTGCAACCTGTTACAAAAATTATTATTATTATTATTATTATTATTATTATTATTATTATTATTATTATTATTATTATTATTATTATTCCAATAAACCTTATAGTTAGTGTGCAAAGGTGTCTGAGAAAGGCATCCCTGTTGCTTTTAAGCAGTGAAATTATTGTCTACCGGCCTACAGAGTGAATGTCTTCACAAAGAAAATGTGAATCATTTCACTCCAAACAATGTGATAATGCCAGAAACCGGAAGAGAGTTCCGGAAGTGAAAAAAGAAATGAATAAACGATCGGAAGTGAATTTTATTCTTAGCCTCTTCTACCTTAAAAATAAAACATAGCCTATCATATCATATGATATCATATATATATATATATATATATATATATACACACACACACACACACACACATATATATATATATATATATTGCCTCAAACATTTGACCTGTAGCATATATATATATATATATATATATATATATATATATATATATATATATATATATGCTACAGGTCAAATGTTTGAGGCAACCTGTGGTAATTTTGTTTTAATTGGCCCAAGAATAATTGTTTTTTGAATAGTGAAAAAGAAGGTGGCGTTTCATAAGTAGCATTTTTAAATAGAATCGTTTATAACTATGTTCCTTACCTGTCGAGAAGCGTTCGCATCGAAACAAAAATGCATATTTGTCGTGAGTACTTGTTTGTCCATATGTAATACCTTTATAATAAAGAATGATTTATCTGCTCTTGGTATTGAGCCCTCTTTTAAATTCATGCTGTGAACGTTTGAATTAATACTTTTTTTCGTTCCATTACATTTTGTGTGAGTGTATGTGTGTATGTGGAGAGAGAGAGAGAGAGAGAGAGAGAGAGAGAGAGAGAGAGAGGAGAAAGAGAGGGAAGAATTAGAAAAAGTCGAAGAAAGAATTCCCTGTGACATTCACATTTCTTATTTTACCCTAACGTCGGCGATCAACTCATGGAATAAACATTTTATTTTCAATTCATTTTGATGATCTTACGATTGACTGTCCATGGGCTTTTACCCATTCACCCAATTTACACCCCGAATCAGTCAGTTTCTCTGATACTCCTTTGTGTAATGTTGTCCGGGTGGTTATTGAAAATAATAACTAGAACGGCAACTTCAAAGTATAAGGGTTTATTTAAACAAGAACAACACATGTTGATATTTACAAGTTCGTCTGTAGCTGGAAAGCAACCCCCCGCCACAAACCAACACCATAGATGCTCATATTACTAGTGGAACAGTCCATTTAAAAGAAGTGTATCAGTTCTTTGGATTTTGAGGTCTATCAATTCGTTCCCTACAACACATCCCAATACACAATATTCAGTAAATGATTTCTTGACCTCCATCTTCGTTTCGTGTCTGTCTTATTCGTATTTTCATTCATTTTTATTTATTTCTCTTTTTGGTTTCTTCCACTTTTCTTCTAATCTTTCTCTCTCAATCTTTTTATCTGTTTTCTTGATTTCTCTGAGTTTCTTTCTTTCCTTCTTTCTTTCTTTCTTTCTTTCGTTCTTTCGTTATGCTAACGGTTTTCCTCCATTATCTTTTATTTTTCCTTCCTTCCTTCCTTCCTTCCTTCCTTCCTTCCTTCCTTCCTTCCTTCCTTCCTTCCTTAGTTACTTCCTTCCGTTCTTTCTTTCTTTCTTCCTTCGTTCTCTTTTTCTTCTAAGACTTTTCTTCCATTATCCTCCTTAATTTTCTTTCTTTATCCTTCCTTCCCTCCTTCCTTCCGTTCTTTCTTTCTTTCTTTCTTTCTTTCTTCTTCTAACAATTTTTCTTCATTATCCTACTTAAATTTCTTTCTTTTTTCTTTCTTTTTCTTTCTTTTTCTTCTTTATTTATTTAATTCTTTCTTTCATTCTTTCTCCTAACGTTTTTCTTCCATTATCGTACTTCATTTTATTTCTTTTCCCTTCCTTCCTTCTTCCTTCCTAATTCCTTCCTTCCTTCCTTCCTTCCTTCCTTCCTTCCTTCCTTCCTTCTGTTCTTTCTTCAAACGCTTTTCCTCCATTATCCGCCTTAAATTTCTTTTTTCTTTCCTTACTTTGATCCATTTTTCTTTCTTTCTTTCTTTTTTCTAACTCTTTTCCTCCATTATCCTCAATAATTTCCTTCCTTCCTTCCTTCCTTTCTTCCGTTCTTTCTTTCTTTCTTCCTTTCTTTCTTTCTTCAAACGCTTTTCCTCCATTATTCTCCTTAATTTTCTTTCTTTCCCTCTTATATCACCTTTTTTCTATTTCCCAATTATTTGAAGACTTATCGCCCTTTTTTCTTCCCCTTTATTTGTTTTTGCTTCTAACACTTTTGTGTTCCATGAAAGGCGATTGAAATTTAACTACACCCAATTCACCGACCGACAAGTCATTTATCCCTCCCCGCCGCCCACTAATATTTAAACGATGCATCTTTCCTCCGCTATTGCCTCAAATATTTCAGCTCTTGTCATGATCATGGTGCCTGCGTTAATGTCGAGCCTGAAACCGAATGACACGCCTTACAGGATGTGGTTAATCTATGCCGAAACTCAGACAGGGAACTCAGGTTTGGATATAGAAATATTCTGAAGATCAAAATTTCTTTGAACTTAAGGAAGATGATTGTATTTTTTTTCTGAATCATAAATTCATGATATCCCAATTCTCGCTCAAATGATCTCAAAATGCGGGGATATGGGAATAAACAAAGGTATGCTTAGATCCGAGATTTTCACAAAGATCAAAATTAATTTTTCTTTAAGAACTTCATCGATAACATTTTATTCGCTCTTATTTATAGATCAAAAATAAAAGAATGGCGATTCCCTAGTGACACTAGAAAGGAGGCATTCGTGCAGTGTGCGGAGGACAAAATGAAAACAAGTAGCAGTTTTCAAGAAGGGAACGTTACGCAATTAACGTCTTTTGAATGTGTTCAGGAATACTTGGCGCGAGTGAACCATTCAATGAATTAAAAATGATCTGGCTCGTTAGTCTTTTTTCAAATTCGGTGCAACAGGAGAATTTTTTCTTTTCTTTGCTTTTCTCTTTCTGACAACCATTCATTAACATTTATTTCACCCACTTTTCTTATTTCTTTATTTCTCTTTTATTATTTAAATCTATTTTCTTCTCGCAATCCTAATATCAGTCACCATCTACTCTTAACAAAACTGTCTACACCCCAAAAAAAAAAAAAAATAACGAAATAGATTATGAAACACCCATGAATTGAAGAAAGTTATGTTCTAATTTTTTTAACGCAAAGTCAATAATGGCGAGAAATATAGGTGTGTCTCGAAAACGGCGGGTCTATGCTTCTGTCGAGTTTATGCCAAACTCAGAATGACTTTTTAAACATTTCAGAGTCAAGTGCACTGAAGATAAAAGCAAGAAAATCGGGTGGCCATGACAGACACAGTACAAAAAGGTGGACGAGTGAAATCCGGGTGCGTGTGTAATGTTGACGTTTCTTTTTACTTTTCATACGTAAGTAATGTTTAGCTCAATGTGTATGTGGTCAGAACGTTCACATTCTGACCATGAGACCCGGGTTCGAATTTCACTATAGTCGATTTGTCAGAAAGGAGACTTCCTGATGTTATCGGACTGAGGATGTCGATCCTAGCGTGCGGCAACTTTGGAAAGTGCCTGAAAACTATATTACTTTGGGGGGGGATTTTCTTCCATTCTCCAATGTTTTAATTCCTGAAGTTTTTTTTAGTGAAAGACGATTTATTCGAACATTCAATTCTTGCCATAGATTTTCAATAGAATTCAAGTCAGGACTCATTGTAGGCCATGGAAGGACTGTAATCTTAGACGTACGTTACAGATCATTATCTTGCTGGAAAGTAAATCTGCGCCCTAGATGAAGGTTTTGCGCTGATATTTCATACAGCATTTTTATATAGTCTTCTGATTTCATTATTCTTCTTATTGCAATTAATTGCTTAGTCCCCCTTGAGCTAAAACAACACTAAATTACCATCGAGCCGCCTCCATTATTTAATGTTGCCATTGTCATCTTTCTTACGCCAAATCTTTTCTACATCAGTATGCCCAAAAAGCTCAATTTTCTGTTTCATCACTCTATAGTACTTGTTCCCAAAAGTCATTTTCTTTGTCCAAGAAGGTTTTGGCAAAATTAAACCGAGCAACCATGTGACATAGTTTATAAAGAGGGGTTCGTCATGGTCGGTTTCCATACAACCCATTTCTATTTAAACAACGTTGTATTATGCGAGTAATTACGCTGATACACATCGTATCAAAACCTTTTCCGATGTCTTTCAAAACAACACTTGGGTTTATATTAACCTCGCAACATAGTTTTCGTGTAATTACCGGTAACAATTTGGATATTCTTCCACGCCCAGGTAAATTCTCTGTCGTGACAAACTGTTTAAACTTGGCCAAACCGTAGATCTAGGGATAGATAACAAGTTTTAAATAGTATTGTAACTATTAATGGAAGTATTGTAACTATTAATGGAAATTAATAATTCTCTTTCTCGAGTCAACGCTAAGCTCTTTTCTCTTGTGTTGTTAACGTAAGATTAACATCGGTGTCAGTCTATGAAACACGTCGTCATGTTCTTTACTGGAAGTATCACAAATAATCTACTGAATAAATGATCTAGAAGGCTATACCAATAAAATAATTACACGACTCAATCAATTTAAAACGATATTTTCTACTGTACGAATAATTTTGACTTTACTATTTTCCATAATTCGCTTGTCAAATTTGTTGTATTTAACCTATTGTATTGAAAATTGTGTTTTATATTTCATTTTTGTGTGCTTAATAACACCTAAAAAACCTGGCATATTACGGGCATGAGATTCTGGGAAATGGATAAAAATATTCAAAATTGATGGCTGTACGAATAAGTTCGTCATTGACTATATATATATATATATATATATATATATATATATATATATATATATATATATATATATGTATATCTATATATATATATATACGTATATATATATATATATATATATATATATATATATATATGTGTGTGTGTGTTTGTTTGTGTGTATGTGTGTAGTAGTAGTAGTAGTGGTAGTAGTATACGATATATTTGTTCTGCATAAAAAATATATTGATCTCTTTTTATGGATCAGTTTTAATCTTTTAAATTGCTAGGATCCACTTGGATTATACACCAACAGATTTATTACCTTTACTATATATATATATGTATATATGTATATATATATATATATATATATATATATATATATATATATATATATATAGTAAAGGTAATAAATCCATTTTACCCTGAAGATCTGTTTAGGTGAAACCTAGGTAGGTTGGCCTGGCTTCTTAGGATTATATATATATATATATATATATATATATATATATATATATATATATATATATATATATAACCGTTGCTGAAAAGTTTTGGGTACGGTCTACGAAATTTGACTAAATGAATTAATGTTATCAAGTATCTAACATTGTGATCATGCAAGATCTGTCAAAAACGATAAAATCTTGTAAGAAACTGGAGGCAAATTTACTGTAGAGGATCAAGTGATCAAAGAACTTTCTATACACATTCGGCATAATAAATTACTTTTTTAGATCGAGTTTATGCTCAAACACATTACGGTGAGGAACAAATACACTTGTTGTTTTGTAAAAGGTTCCATTGCGTTCATGAAAACTTTTATTTAAATTCCTTGAGGTTTCTTCTATGTATTCCTTGTGACAATCATTACAGGTGTTAGAGTAAATTCCTCTTTCCTCATTATTAGTTTGTTTTGTATTAATTCAGTCTTTCATTGTTTTAGTAGTTTTAACAAATTTTATGTTAAGCTGAGATAAATTATTTCCAATTGTTGTGAATGATAGATTGTGTGTTGTACGGGGGGAGGCAGAATAATATATTTTTGCTTCTTTGGATTTGTCTGGATTGTCCTCTCTTCCATTTTCAAATATTTTACAAGCATTTTTCGCATTTAATATGAAATAATTAAGGTTTTGGAGGAGCTGAAAATTATTTTCAATATATTTCTCCTTTTCATAGTCAGTCCGTCTAACTTGACAAAAACCGCAATTTGCTTTGAATAATTCTTGTCAAATTTTACACAATTAATTTACGCGTCAAACCAAAGATTGGGTTAGATTTTTAGATAGTTTCTACATGTTTTATTAAAGTTTTGAATTTATTATAAACACTACAGTCTGGAGTTATTTTGCTAAACCAGAAAATCACATTTTACTTCAATAGAAATTAAATAAAATAACCCAAAATTCATCAACAACTATAACAGAACAATTAACAAACATTTATGACAAGTCTTTAACCTTTTAAATGTTAATTCTAGTGAACTTACTTCTAAATAACATCTAGCAATCTATTATTCATTTATATTGTTATATTTTTTAACTTTCAGATTCAGGTTCAGTTTCAGATATGATGGTTTTAATTGCTTTTCATAGGACTGTTTTACTGTCATATTGCTTGCCACCTTCATATAATTTTATTTTCATAATAGACCATAGAGTTTCAATCGGATTTAGATCGGGACTTGATGGTGGCCATTCCAAATATTGTCTCCTGTAAACCTTCAACTCTCAAAAGATTCACGACTAAACATAGGTTCAATAGGAGAAGAATTACCGTTGCATAAATAAACAGTTCATGTTGAAATTGTCAGGCTGAAACTAGTGCCATTCAAAGAAAATATAACCCATGAAATTGGCAAAGTGATTTTTTGTCTAATTCTTAGCCTAATTTTGACACTTAAAAATCTTTCCTTCGCTTAGAATAGTTTGTCTTGGAGATTTCTTGATAGAACCCAATTTGTGAATAAACTTTTGACTCTCTTACAATTCCAGTCAATTCAAAGATCAAAATTGTGTGATTCGCTAAAATGCTCTTTAGTTTACGTTCCCCTCGGAAAGAAAAGTTCTTAAAGACTTTTCTTTTGTTTCTACATCTCAACTTAATTATATTTTCAACAGCATTATTTATAGTTCGATTAATTCTGCGCATCTCATTCAATATCTCCAAGGTGGACATTCTCTTACTCAATAATTCCACATCTAGAGGAGACACCCTAATGTATAGGATTCAAAATAAATCCAGACCTATCCTTTCCGCAATCACTTTCAATACCACTCTTCCTCCACTATCTCAGATAATCAAAAGTTACTGGGAAATTATTACCTGTAGAACAATATTTCCGCCTAGAAAAACATGATTTTAAAATTCACTATAACTGGAAAAATAGAAATAAACAGAAAAGGTAACCTTAAAAAAGTCTAGATAAACATGAAGATAATTGGATTTGACAGCTCAAAATACTTCGTCCAGACGGACTTAACCACAAATTTAACAACATAGAAAGAATATATTACCCGATAAAGACCTACCCACATTTCTCACCCACACAAGATAGAGATGTTTACAGAGGTGATGAGGTCTCACACTTATACACACACTCATTCTAATATATACACTTACACACATCATACACACTCCCAAAGAACTAAAAAATAAAGATAATCAAAAGATAGATAGTCTAGATTGATAAATAACCAAAAGTATTGAGGGTCTCCCCTTTTCACACAAATGGACTCACCCAAGGTATACATATACTACTACCAGTGAATACCCGAAGAGTGAAGGAATCGAGACGGAACGACAGAAGAGTAGTAGAGTTTAGTAGTAGTAGAGTAAGTCACACACAGAGACGGTGGCAAGCGTCACAGTTAGCGAGCACGTAGACTCAGTAAGGAGTCATACCGCGATACTTCAATACCAAGACTGTATATATATTAGTGCTACTAACCCGCATTACTGGATCTACTAACCCGTATTACCAGTTTGTATTTTTACGTTAATACATTTATTTTCCTTATCCATTCCTGGCGTTTGTTATTCATTGATATCGGATTTCATCCCGGAATCCACAACAAAAAGTCACTGGGAAAAACTACATCTCAAACCAGACCTAAGAATTTTATTTGAGGAACCCGGCCTTCTAGCATATCGTAGACATACGAACCTTAAGGAAATTTTAGGTAGTAACCAAATTTCAGATGATAAGGTAAGCCGTAGTAGACCAAAAATAAAAACAACAGGATTTTCCCAACCATGTAGCAACAAAAGTAACTTATGTTGTAACCACATTAGACATACGAACTTGTTCACTAGCTCAGTCACTAATTCTACTTTCAACATCTACCACGATTCTAACTGTAGAAGTCATAACATAATTTACCTCCTAGAATGCACACTATGCCAGAAACAATAAGCGGGAAAATCTGAATGGCCCTTTCACTACAAAATTAATAATTATAGGAATCGGATTAAGTCAACTCCCCACGAAAGAGTATTACCTGTAGAACAATATTTCCGCCGAGAAAAACATGATTTTGAGACTGTCATATATATATATATATATATATATATATATATATATATATATATATATATATATATATATATATATATATATATATATAAACAATGAGCCTTGAACAGTACCGCTGAAAGTATCTTAATGCTAAAAATGGGAAATATCTAAGGAACCTTTCGGTTACCCCTTCTTCTGTGGTCAATCATTGGCGAAAACAATTTATTTTTATTAATCTTAACAAAAACAACGAAAACATTGAAGAAAAATATTTGTTCTGATACTGTAATAACCCCTTAAATATTTCAATGACTGCTTGCAACTGGAATATCTCGCTAGAAACAGCGTAAAGCAAACTGAAGTGCTATTTTATATCAATCCTCATTGATGACGAGAAAACTTTTGAGAAAAGAAAGATGTGATTAAACAGAAGAATGCTGAGACCACCATAGACAGAGAATGCCGTTAAGGAGGAATTTTTAAGAAAATGGTGTTATAGGTCCTTACCTATAACTACAGAATGAACTCTTCCTAACACTAGGTATACTACGCCTCTCAAGAGAGAGAGAAGGAGACGATTCGAGTCGAGTCGATAGTAGTTCACTCCAAACCAGACTGACAGTCATACCAACACCTTCCACATCTTGTATTATTAATCCGTGTAATATATCTTCGTTATTTGTACTCTTGTGTTCGTGTTGTTCTTCCTTGGTCCTAACCTGGACCATAACAAATGGAAATAAAAAAAGGACAATTAAAAATAGGTTTGCCTAAATAGGTTTACTCTCCTCCACAATCTTTTTAAAAAAAGAGGTGATGTTTATCCCTCGTTTCCTCTTTAACATTGGGTTTCCAGTTCCTTCTAGAGTTTTCTCATTCTCTTTCATTCTCAGTAACCTCTTGCGTCTTAGTGGCATTATCGCCTTGATTCGGATGTATTGATTAAAAACAAACATAAAATCAGAATGAGACAGAAAAAAATATGGTATAAGTAATCAGATAAGAATGCCTGGAAGATTTGACACGCAACGTTAGAGGAACAAACGAGAGAGATGGAAATGTATGATAGAACAAGAAGGGAAGGGGTACTAAAAAGAGAAACATTGCTAAGAGCAAGGAATGATAGGCAGTTGATCACTTACGTCTTGAAATGACGACACACATAGAAGAGGGCTACTCTGTTTTAGCAAGAACTAACCGGTTGAATCCACACCTTCCACACCATCCTGTCGCTGTAGACGTACAGGCGAGCAGATTGGTACAGCCAACCTGTCAACTACACTGCCAAGGATTAAGGGAAGGGGTCTGCTTACACAAAGCAGGTCTGGGGTGTCATTTGAAAGCATCAAGGTTAAGTCGTGTCTGCCTCTGACACCAGGTGTTCCCGGGAGGCGAGGAATGTTTTGAGGTTGGATCTGCAAATGAAACAAGTAAAAAAAAATAAAAAAAGACAAAAAAGGTCATATATATATATATATATATATATATATATATATATATATATGAGAAAAGTACACATTTTCCCAGTTTAAGTGCTTGAGAAAGCGTTCTAGATTTTATCAACTAAGTGGGAGTGGGTTTACTAGATATTTGTGAAAATGTTCTGTGGTTGGGACAAAAATTAGTCTTCTATGACAGGACTGTGAGGATGGGCTGAAAAGTTATCAGTACGACCACCAGCATTTTCTAGCGCAATTTTTGGCATTTTCTCCTGTAATCAGATTTTGAGAAATGATTCGAGCAGAGAAAACTCCATTGCCCTTCGAAGATCTACTTAAAATGTGTGGGGCAAAATTTGATCGTGTGGTATATTATTGATGTTACACACACACACACACACGTACACACACGCACACACATATTGCGTATAATTTGGCATCATGTTTTTATTAAGTCATGTGTCATTAAATAATTGAGACAAACTTTTTCTATTCATTTTTAATAGGATCCTCTCATAATACATAATAAAATTTATAATTGTACTGTACATAACCTTTGCGTTTTTCACTTCACACGTAAACAATTTAATTTTTCAGATAAACACAACAATTTTGCCTTAGTAAAATGATGAACACGACAATTTTTTGTCTTAGAAAGAAAAAGTCCCTGATGACGACTGGTGCTAATGTCGAAAGTACTCGGAATAAAATGAATATGCATCAATATACTAATCTTTTTCTTCGTTTAATAAGTATACTAAGAAACTCGTCCATAATTATGAGATGATCCTATTAATAATAAGTAGACAAAACTTGTCAAAATTATTTAAGGAGACATGTCTTACTCTCTTTCTTTCTTTCTCTCTCTCTCTCTCTCTCTCTCTCTCTCTATATATATATATATATATATATATATATATATATATATATATATATATATATATATATATATATATATATATGTGCATGTTTCATTAAAAACGACGGACAAGGTACTACGGTTAATCTTGTTATTAAATTTTTCTTGTGTTCGAACAAGAGCTTTCTTTTCTGGACAAAGGGTTTGTAAAAACTGTCCAAATGTTTTATATTTCCGAGCGCTTTCGGCTATACCTTTAGCCATTATCAAGGATGATTCGATGTTTCAGCTGAATTGAGTGTGTGCGTTATGTGTATGTCTTAGTGTCTTAGTGTGCAATAGGGATGTTTTTAATTTCCGAATACGGTGAGCACATTGTGGCCTTGTTCGTAGTTAATATTGTTAAGAGTTGGCCTTTTCCTTTTTTTTATTATTAAAACTTACATTATTTTTAATCTCGTAAAAGCGAATGTCCACTTAGGTTCAAAATAGCAGTAATAAAAAAACTTTCTAAAAAGAGCACACCAGAATTCATCCTCTTGACTACTCTTCCTCAAAGAACTTAATGTAAACAAACACTAATAAACAACGGCTTCCCTAACCACCTTATAGACCACCAAATTTGACTATTTCTCCCCAAAGTAAGTAATAACGATAGTGAACACACAGTCAAAAATCACATACACATTTATTACAAAAACCAAATGCACATTAATTACAAACAAGACGAATCTTCACTAAGACATATTATAAAGAAATACACTACCCCAATTGATCCGAATAGAAAAATCAAATTATCTATTATAAAAAATTTAAGACAGCTAACCTTATCCCCAAAATAACAACACACCAGTTAAGTCAAAATTACAAAGAACGAACATTATCCATGAGTTTGAACTCATAGATAATGTTTGTAATTTGTAATTTGCCCCTTAAGGAACTGTGTTTCTGATCAAACCGGGCTCATAAATAATTACATCGGTTACACAACTACATGCTTATCAAGACGCCTTACGTTACACCTATCTGATCATATCTCCATTAGAACCCATTTAAACACACACAAACTTACCAGACTCCATTAGAAACATACTAGTATAAAAAAACACAAATATAATAACTGCATCCACCTGTAAAAAAAGATTAAAAATAATGGAAGCTTTAACAATAAAAAAAGAAAAAGCTAACTCTTAACAATATTAACTACGAACAAGGCCACAATGTGCTAACCGTATTCGGAAATTAAAACATCACCACAACACACTAAAAAACATACACAAAATCCACACACTCAATTAAGCTGAAAAATCGAATCATCCTTGACATATATATATATCTTACCGGCTTGTGACTGGAAAGGATAATTCCGAGGAGGACATAAATCCAAGGAGAACTCAATGTTAACTACAGTGCATTATAATGATAAGAAGACGTAGAATTTAATTATCCATTTCGATTATATATTATTTCGTGAACACCGAGATGTTCAACTCTTCGGATCGCAATCTCCTCCGTAAATGGAGAAAATACGCCCGGACGGATACATGTTTCCATCTGGTGTATTTTCTCCATTTACGGGGGGGATCGATCCTAAGAATTGAACATCTGTGTGTTCTCGAATAAATTCATAATCGAAATGGATAATTAAAGTCTCCGTTTTCTTCTTATGTGTGTGTGTGTGTGTGTATGTGCGTGTGCGTGTTTGTTTGTGTGTCTGTGTCTCTGCGTGTGTGTGTGTGTGTCTGTGTCTGTGTGTGTGTGTGTTTGTTTGTGTGTGTGTGTGCGTGTGCGCGCGTGCGTGTGCGCGCGTGCGGGTGCGCGCGTGCGTGGGTCTTTTTTTTGAAAATCAACAAAAGACCTTTTTGTAAATTTTATTTACTGTAATTCTTCAGCTGGTGCGGACAATGGTTTCTGGATTCCATGAAATTGGTCATAAATTGTCTAATTACTTCTGAGTACTTTCGGCTTTTATAAGTGTTTTGTCACTTAATATGCTTATATCTATAAGTGTCTTCTTTGTGTTTCTTTGCTGGTCTTCGATTACTGTGTGTCTTTACGCATCGTGTTCGCTGTCTACTTTTATTATTTTGTCTATATTGTTTGGACGTTTACTCTTCGAGAAGAATTCACCAAAGATTGACTGATTTGTTTCTTTACAGCTTATCAATCCTTTGAACAAGTGATTGAAAATTATTTTGGATTAATTATTGTTTGTTAAGAGGAGTGATTATTGTATTGAGTCTAACCAACGGTAAACACTCCACTCTCTTTCCTAAGAAATTATATCAATTCACAAATAATAAAAGATTTCTTTGGATAGCTAAGTCTTGAATCTTGATTTGTTTTCTTTATAAGTCATCACTCATTTGGGGGTGATTTAAAGCTGAAATATTTGCTTAGTATATGTTCTTTATTTTTTGAGAATTAAATCTTTTTGTTTTCTTTTTTTTTTTCGTAATAACTATTTTTTTAGCATAACAATAATCTTTTCTAGATAGAGGTCCTACTATTTCACTCATATCTGCTGTGAGAAAAGATGTATTGTAATCTTTCACAACGATATTTGCGCGTAAGTTGACCTGACTGAAATTCGAAACCTATTCGATTTCTCATTCCGAGACAAGACCCATTACACCACCCGCACACCAAGCATTCTCCAAGCGTGTAAATGAATGTGTAGCCTTTAGACAACATTCATTTGTTGAGTCTTGATTCTTTTGTCTCTACCGATGTTTCTGATTTTTGTAATAAATGATAATTTTCATTTGTTTTTGCCGATATGTCGTATTTATTAATATAATAGTCCTTTCCTTCCTGTTTTGTTTTTGTTTAGTGTGTAATTGGTTTCTGTAGAATAGTTTAATATGTAGTAGTGCTTTTATTATTTGACATGACTATCGTGTCTCTTGGTGGACATTCGATATTGTAGTTGAGTCGACAAGACCATCGAGACGAATCTAAATCCCCTTCAAATCAATGATATCTTTCTAATAATAACAATTCAAGCAAAAGATATATATTTGCTTACGCTATGACTACATTATATTTTATCTGAGAATAACTCAATTAAATTGCATAACAGAACCAGTAGGAGAAGGCACAAGAATAAATGTTTATAAATAACACAAAAATACAAAATATAAAGTATGGAAAAGACTAGATATTAAACGCGTTAACCCTTTGAGCCCTGACCACTGC
>OZ038513.1:79107415-79124915 GCA_964036315.1 Acanthosepion esculentum
AGTTTAGATATTTCTGTACGAGTTTCGCGCCATGCAAGACATCCATATGAAAGTCTTGATATGATTTGGCAATTTAAGAATATGACGAGTTTTTAGGTTAATGTTTTGGTTTTGTAGTAATTTCTACGAAATTAACCTAATCGAAGCGAAGGTTAGGATTTGGGTTCAAGGTCGTATCATTTTACAGTTCAAACTACCTCTAGGGCAGCCTATTCTATGTTCAATTTCCTTATCTGCTATACTAAATTAGTGATATTTGATCCAGATACCAAGGCAAGGTGACATCATTTTACAGTTCAAACTACCTCTAGGGCAGCCTATTATATGTTCAATTTCCTTATCTTGTATGATAATAGAGTTACTAATTTTGTTATAAGTAATTAATACACCGAGATATATATGAAATGGTTAGTATGAACTTATTCCAAATATTGAATGTTTATGACGGGTCCTGTCTTCGTGCCATTTCAACATTCATTTCAAGCCCAAATTCTAGTTTCTGTTTTACAAAGATTTACCTTCAATCCTGTTTCTGAGAACACTAGGGTGTCGATGTTTTGTTCAAGATAATTCTTATCCCAACTATGTGTACCTATGTCATCAGCATAGTCCACCACCCTCATCATCATTACATTGGCCACGGGAGGGAAAACAGGAACGCCTTTTCTGATAGTTGATTCGCTTGAAATGTGCTATGGAATGCTGAAATGATCACTATCACTTAAAAGTTGTTTCACACAATCACACGCACACACACGTGTGCATGAATCCACACACACACATATACACACATATGCACATATATATATATATATATATATATATATATATATATATATATATATATATATATATATATATAGAAAGAGAGAGGGAAAGAATGAGAGTGAGAGAGTGAGAGAGAGACATAGAAAAATTTGCTATAGAAAATTCTTTAGAAGACAAATGGATTTTGTGCCTCAAAGCATTTCGTCCAGACGGGCTTAACCATAAATTTAACAACAAAAATAGAACTATTGTATAAGCCTATAAATCAAGCCCTAGCCACATTTCTCACCCACACAAGACAGGCTTACTTATAGAGGTGTTGAGGTCTCACACATATACACACACTAATACGAATATATCGACTTATACACATCATACACTTAACACACACACATCTCCCTCCCAACAACTAACAATATGACCAAAAAAGGAATTCTGCAACTCATGAATCTCCCCAGTCTCTATCGTAAAAACAACTTAAAAGAGGCCGTTTGACCAACACAAGGACTGACCAAAATTAGCGATAAAAAAAACCCTGGAAAAAAAAATGAAAAACTACAGATAAAATTCATTTTCTTTATAAACAGTCATTCACTCTTCTAGTTCACTACGACTAACAAGCAGAATTTTTTTCTCCTAAGGATTTTTTTTCTCCTGATGATGGCCATGCTGGTTGAAACTAGTCGAGGAACTAAATTGAAATAATAAATAAAAAAAAATATTAATATACAACTCAGTGTGTCTGAAAAATTTAAGTTTTCAATATTTTTTAAAAACAACTTAAAAGACGCCGTTTGGCCAACACAAGGACTAACAAAATTAATTATATAAAAAAACTGAACCCCCCACTGAAAACTACAGACAAAGTTCATTTTCTTCATAAAAAGTCATTCACTCCTGTAGTTTACTGCTACTAACAAGCAGAATTTTTTCCCTAATTTTGTTTCCTCCTGATGATGGCCATGCTGGCCGAAACTTGTCAAGGAACCTAATTGAAATAATAAAACAAAAAATATTGATATACAACCCAGTGTGTCTGAAAATTTTAATTTTTTAATGTTTTTTATTTTTCAAAACACACACACACACACACACACACACACACACATATATATATATATATATATATATATATATATATATATATGTATGTATGTATATATATGTGTATGTATATATAACATTTTGACATAAATAGTTATAAATACTTAAGTCTTTCATCAACTCAGACTTCAAGAATATACGAAATGGATAAAAGAAAAATAAATGAAAATATTTGCATAAATTTGCATAATTTTAATTGAATCCTGTATTTAAATATAACGGATAACTACTATGATAGTGAATACTCTGGACAATCTCTACTCACAGATGAGGAAGAGTCGAGCCAATAGAGTTCTATGAATAACATGGACTGAATATGTGGTTAACAAGGAAGATTAAAGTAAAATGAAACAAAACAAACGCTTATACTTAAAATTAGAAAGAGACAGTTAAAATTTTTAGGGCACATAATGAAGAAAGAGGGCTTGGAGAATGTGACACTCACATATTTTATTGAAGGTAAGAGGAAAAGAGAAAAGCAACGAAGAAACTACCTAACGAGCTTGGGCAAATTGTTTGCAGGACATGGATTAGGATAGAGGGTACAATGACAAACCTTGAAGGGCCATGGCACATAGAAAAAGGAGGAGGAAGAAAAGGACAAGAAGGAGGAACAGAAGAAGAAGAAGAAGAAGAAGAGCGAGGACAATGAGGAGAAGAAGAAGAAGGCTTAATTTTCTTTCCTTTAAAATTCTTGTTTTTCTGTAGCAATCTAAAATTCCTGAGTAGATCTCAGACAGACATAGAATGTCCTTATAAATTTCTCCATGAGTTTACCATCAGCGAATACTTAATAAAATGTTTAAAATTCATCTGATTTTACAACTTGAGTCATACCGATATTTCAAGCCTGCCACTCGATGTTTTTTATTTCATTTGCATCAGATAATTTTAGTTCGTGCTTCGCAAATTCTCTAATTCAACATCCTCATTTCCCATGCTTATAATGGAACTGTGACGAGTTTGTTTTTGTTCTTCAGCAACAATAGTTTCGGATCGATGGAGCGTGACATCGCAGAAAGGCAGTCTATCTATGGGAAGAAAAAACAGGATTTTAAACCTCCGCTGCCCTGCAGTCAACCAAACACAAAAAATGTTATGGGAGTAAATCGAGGTAGATAACCTGGAGCGGAGCCCCGAAGGCGGTTGACTGTCAACACTGACAACTTTCCTGAAATTCCTGCAGCCCAACTGACCCCAAATGTAAAGCCCTGCATCCTTTGAATCTTGTTGTTACAGCCAGTGGTAGAGGGCAATGTAGCCTGGGCAGCAAACGGCCTCCATATACCATCGCCCAGGCCAGCACCCTGGAGAGGTCATTCCAGTTTCGCCAAAAAATGACTGAATTTTGACCAGACATGTCGCTACCTTTATCTCGCGAGATAAACGACTGTCTTCTATAAACGGTTGCCTTCCATAATGAGATAAAATTCAGTTACTAATTTAATGTTGATTTGCCGTTAAAAATCTGAGATTCGCTTCGGGTTTCGGAAAATATGATGAATTCTTTCATTTCTCTTACCTTTAAGATGCTTATAAGTGTAATGCCATTGAAAAGTGTATAGTTATCCCCAAACGTATTCACATTTTCCGCAAATATTTGTTTTATATTAGGTTGGTGCAAAAATAATGTCGTTTTCTCACATGAAGTTGAACGTCAAAAAACGACATTATTTTTGCACCAACCTAATAATAAGTGTAAGCAAAAAAAAAAACAAACAAAAAAAAAACAATTTTTTTTTTATCTGTGCCCAATAAAAAATGAATGCTGGATTCATTTTCGAAGTGACCGCTCTAGAAATGCGTTTTCTATCAAGCAAATTTAAAATGAAATTATTTAAGATAGTAAAGTATTAAAATTAAATTATTTAATATAGTAAAGTATTTTCCTACCAGTGCAAGAGATCAGTGTTCGAGCACAGGTAAAGGCCAGAAATTACTGATTTTAAAATGAAGCAACCCCGATTTGGAAAATACCACAAAACAATCTTCCTGCTTTAATTTACCTCATCTGGCTTTGGGATATATATTAGATGAACTTAATAAATACCTTTATAAATATCTTTATCAAATCAAATAACTTTATCAGTAAATAACTTCGAAGGGCATGGTGGAACTAGATGTTAGATTCAGTAATTTCGCACGAACCAAACACGCAAACTTTGTGTGTGTTCTTTTTTCCGTATGTGTGCGTGTACGCGTCTGTGTATGCGTGTGTGAATAATATTTAGGAAGAAACCATTGAAATGATAAACATGGAAAAAAGTTCGTAAACATTTTTTTACCATAACGTATCGGCGATTCAACGGTGTGATCAGAAAAAAAAGAATTTTTATTTACAACTAAATCTATATGAGACCCGGAACGTGATTTATGTTTAGTATTTGGATTTTGGATTTTTACTGAATTGATAATCTGGCGCAATAAGACCCTAATCGGTTAAATCTTTGGTTTGTTAATTTTATTGCATATTTATTGTGAGTTCAATCCCTACTGCAGGTTATGTGTAATATGTTTTTTAATCACTTCATCCCAGATAAGGTGGTAAAGCCACTAAGACGCGGGGAGGTACCGGGATTGAAGGAAGCTGAGGTTATAAACGATAACGATTGGCGTGATATTTAAACTTTTCAAGACTGTAGCTGACAGGAAAACAAGAATTTGGAAGAGAGTGCAAGGGAGGAAACTTGACTCAATAGAAACGGAGTGAGAGAAGAATGAACAGAAGCAAATTAAGAACGAACTGAACAAGAACAGTCTACCGACGTTGATTAAACAAAGTATTCAGTCCAATATTCCTTTAAAGGTTACCCGTATCGACAAGTACTTGATGAAGGCTGCAGCGTACAAAAACTGAAATAATGACGTAATTATAGAATTTACTTTTATTTATTTTTATATTTTTAACGAATTTCATATTTGTGTTTTTTATAATTTAAATATACCAGATTGTTTCAGTCCTAATTTAGCAATATAAGATGAGATGTTGAAATAGGCGAAAGAGGTTACGTAATTTTAAAATAAAAACTGAGGTAGTTGTGAGTAGCATAAAAGAAGAATAAAAAAAGTATTTTCTCACCAAAGTTGAAGTTTGTACAATTCCATAAATTTAATTTAGCTGCTGAAATGTACAAGATGTTTGAAAAGTTCTGCTTATAATGCCGTAAACATCTACAATAAAAACAGCGGTTAACAAAGACAAAATCCATCCAAAGGAAAGAATATTCATCGCGGAAGAGGAAAATGAACGCCGTTGATATCAAAGATGATGGAAGTGGAAAACATCATCGTTTAAGAATATATATATATATATATATATATATATATATATATATATATATATATATATATATATATATATATATATATATCAAGTATGTGGTGCAGTTCAAACCACATACTTGATATTAAAATAACTGATCCGATGTGCAAATTTCTTATAATAACAGTGACATTCCTCTATTTATTGAACAATTTAGTTCATGCCACATTGACTGAAAAAAAAACTACCTCTACAAAAGAATTCTCATATTACTATATTAGTACAAAAACGCAAAATTCAAAATTTTTAAAACAATTCAACCTCAACGTTGCGACCGCACGCTCCAAAAGATTTTTCACAATTAACAATAACACATTTCCCCAAAAACAACTATTCCGGAGTACATCTTAACTTTCGTTGTCCTGTTATTTCCTGGATGTAAAAAAGACATAACTATTTCTATATCTGACGATGATTGTATGAACAATCGAAAGCTTGTAGTAAAAAAAACCTTATACAACTGGAATTTATAAACAGGGATCATAACATTCATCAACGGGTTCGAGGTTAAGGTATTTTATTAAAAATTGTTTGCGAGAGTGATTCTTGCCATTTATATCATTAACTTCACTATCTGCTTTTTGTATGAATGAATCATGTATATATATATATATATATATATATATATATATATATATATATATATATATATATATATATATATATATATTAAAGGTAAAAACCAGTTTGTATGTAATCCAAGTGGATCCTCCAAATATGAAATATTAAAACTGGTCCACTTGAAAGAGGCCGTTTGACCAACACAAGGACTGACTAAAATTAAAGATAAAAAGCAAATGAAAACTACAGATTAAGTTCATTTTCTTCAGAAAGACATTCATTTCTGTAGTTCAGTGATACTAACAAGTAGGAATTTTTTTTCTCCTGATGATGGCTACGCTGGCCGAAACTAATCGAGGAACCTAATTGAAATAATAAAACAAAAAATATTAATATACAAATCAGTGTGTTTGAAATGCCTATCATTTTAATATTTTTATTGTTGAAAACATATATATATATATATATATTGTCATCCACAGACAGATTGTTTCGCTGTATCCCAGATTTTCAGTGTAGTTACACGTCCGATTGCTTACTGCCGGATGGGAACCCGACCGATTTGGAATCAGTCAGAGAACCTAATCCTCGCACTGCAGAGAGAAAGAGCAATTTTAAAGTTTCCTATACGAAATACGTCAGTGGCCCGGAGAGCTCAATTCAGTTTGAAGAGCTATGCATTAATAGCAATAGGGCCCACTGTTTTTTAAACATATATATATATATATATATATATATATATATATAGATAGATAGATAGATAGATAGATAGATAGATAGATAGATAGATACTGAATATATATATGTACAGATATATAATGAAAAGATATAGTTTTAAATTATACTATATTTATGGGTAAAAACACTGAATATCAGGAATAGACCTTATTTAAATCTAAAATATAAAAGTTCATACTGGGAACAACAGAGAGTGGCGACAAGATTTCGTTTAAGCGTGAAACAGACTGCTTTCGCTCTGTATTTACACATACATATATATATATATATATATATATATATATATATGTGTGTGTGTGTGTGTGTGTGTGTGTATGTGTATGTGTGTTTGTGTGTGTGTGTGTGTGTGTGTGTAGTGTATTGGAGGGGCAGATCATTATTTAAACATATATTGTTAAATTTAGCAGACAATGAATATCTATTATGTCTGATCATGAGCCGTTCTAAACTTCGTATATTTGCTTTAATTTCGGGTGAAAATAAAGACAAAAATTATACAACATATGGTTCTGTTTTTAATATTTCGCTCTCTCACGTAGTACGAAGTCATAGAACAGCATCATGAACTTACGACCTGCGTCTGCTATTCCGCGACCGTTATCGTTGCATAGCAATCTTCAATGTCAACATAACAGAATATCATCTTTGATGGTGTATATCTTTGTTTAAATGTCCATATAACCACCCTGAAGATGGCTCATGTGAGCCGAAAGCTTAGATCATGGAACAACTTAATAAAAAATATCCAAATGGTGGACAATTTTTGTCTTTATTTTCACCCGAAATTAAAAGCAGATAATTATCCCCCGGGCTAAGAACAAAATTTGCCCGATCCCGGCCCCGGCAACCGCCTTAATTTGTACAGGTGTATATATGATAAAAATATAATTTTAATTTATGGTATATTTATGTGTAAAAGTGCTCATTTTCAAGCATAGAGTGTACGTTAATATAAAGTGGTCACTGAATTCAGTTCCGAGCGATAACCATCTGCTGCATGCTTTAATGAAATCTTTAATTCTGAAACAGACTGTAGCTTTGCGGTATTGACCTCAGTGTCTTCTTTATATTTATTCTCTGTGTATTTAGCTAGCAGATGTTTAAAACGACAGAGATTTTGTGTCAGTTAATTTTAACAGACAAGAAGGAAAGTCTGTCAGAAATAATTGACCTTGAATAACTTTATTGAATAATCATAACCTTTGATAATCATTCGACTCTCACGTAATCACTTAACTCTGGTTCTTTTATGATTGATTAATTGCCACTCTATCTTGCAACTCGTCATTTAAAAGTTACTTTCAGGCAACTTTCGTCTTTCGTTCGGCCCTTCTCTTATGGCTTATCAACTCACTGATTTTGAGCACCAAGTAATTGTACTTTTCAAAGAAGAACATCGTTCGTGGGGACTGACGAAATGTGTAGAAATGTTTCCTGAATTTTTCAGTCACATAAGTCGTCACCAGTTTTCAACGATTGTCTCACGTCTTTCTGGATTGGCCAATCTTTTTACTGGGCACCCTGTAGTTTGTTACGAAACTTCTCTCTCTCTTATTTATTTTTCTTCATTTATTTTCTTCATTCATTCTACTAGATTCTATCTTTCATTGCATATTCATTCATGCAATATACGGCGATTGCAGGTTAATCTTCTCCTTAAGTGACCCAATTTTCGTCCTTGGAAAAAAATCTTGTTCATTTTAAGTATTAATTACTCATATTTTTTTCTTTCAATTAATTCTTCCCTTCCTTTAATAATCTTTATTTTGTTTTGTCTTTCTTCTTCAAATGCTACTGTTTATAAAGATTCTTTAAATGACTGCTTAAACAAGTTGCGATTAGTCAGTCAGTTATGTGCCATGTGTGATACACACTTAGGCGATCATGTATGTTTCGATACATGAATGACGAGGAAAATTTTTTCCCGCAGTATGTTGCCATTTCTTTGTGCGGTAGACCAATTGCCATCCAAGGGTATAGAACCCGGTCTATCCTGCTATTTAACGGGCAGTACGGTTGCGACACTTAGTCGGTTATGTGCCATGCGTGATATGCTTCGATACATGACTGACGAGTCAGATTTTTCCAGCAGTAGGTTGCCATTTCTTTGTGCGGTAGAACCAGTTGCCATCCAAGGCTATAGAACCCGGTCTGTCCTGCTATTTACCCATAGATAGGTGTTGGGTAGAAAAAGCGGATTCATCCCACGCATCGAAGCACGTAAGTGAATGTAATGGATTCGACTGAAATTGGAACTCAATCCGAGCCTCTAACCATTACTCCACCGTGACTACGATTATTAAATTATGTATATAACCCCTATCCTCTTGCGGAGACTTGAAGCTAAATGCAGAAATATTGAAATATTGTGTACCACTGCCATATCAAAATCATATTACAACGAGTTAGAAATACGATGAAGACAAAAATAAAATCATCACGTCCTATAATAAAGAAACTATGGTACGGATGTTCAGCAGTCAAGGTTCGAAATCGTATTGTCAGATTTGTTTTCTTTCGTTTAAACTGTTAAATCATTTTTAACCCTCAGAAGAGAAAAAAAATCTCTTGTTTATTGCGGAGCGGAATTGCTGTTAATTCTGTTGAAACTGTGACATTTTATTTTTGCTTGTGATAAGCCGATACTTAAAGTCCCATTACGCATGCGCGAAAGAATTACAATTTAAAATAAACGCGTACAAAAATAAAGATTAAAAAAAAAGAAAAGAACACTGAAGTCGCAGACTTGTCTGCAACAAACCATTCCACCCGATAGTATTTTGGTTGGAATCAATACCGTTAAGAAAAGTGATTTTCAGTTAGTGTGTATAAAGAATTCGGTAAAAGAATAGGTTTGGATAAAAGGTTGCGAGAGGGAAATCGTTTGATTATATAAAACATTTTAACTAAGTGCATCTAATTGGTTGAGTGGAGGGTAAGGGCGTTGAGACTATGTGTAAAGACAGGAGAAATAAGAAGTAATGAAAAAATAGACTTTATATATATATATATATATATATATATATATATATATATATATATATATATATATATATGTGTGTGTGTGTGTTTGAGAGAGAGAGAGAGAGAGAGAGAGCGTGCATGTGATAAAGAGATGAAAAAGACAAAAGGAAGGGAATTTAGAGATTAGGAATAGTCTGAAATCTTTTGAAAAGGAAGGATTGGCAATTTGTTACAGAGAGAGAAAGAGAAGAAGAAAATGCTTAGATAGCTTAGAAAAGTACGTGGTTCTGTTATAGAGAAGGGCGATATATAATAAGAAAAAGAGAGAAAAGAGAGGCCAATATAGAGGAAAGGCAGGAAAATAAGATTTAGAAGAAGAAATTTACTGGCGAAAATGGAAAAGGAAGAGAGAGTTAGAGAGAATGAGAGAGAGAGAGAGAGAGAGAGAGAGAGAAATGAAGGAAATGGAATTTAAGTGGGAATAAAAATAAAGAATCCGAATGACAGAAAGGAAACGAGAGAAGCTTCAGGCTGATATCAAAATGGCGTTAACTGAACGAAAGCGACAAATAACAAGAAAGATCGAGTACTGAAGTTAAGAAGAAAAGAAATGAGAAAGAAAGAAGTATAAAGAACACTTTTTAATTTACTGTTTAAAATTTAATTAAATGTCATTTTTAGTATAAAACTGATTCTTTCTGTTGTTTTCATTGTTTTCTTTTGTTGGGTCACTATTCCGTTAAAAATAGATTCGGAAATCGTGATTGCAAATCGACTGGCAAAGTCTGTTTCGGACTTTTATTGTTTAACAAGCGAGGAAAATAAGTCAAAGTTGAAACAAAAATTTGTCTTGTTTTTGTCATCGTGGTCCGTACATCAAATCTAAATGCAGCTCGAAACTACTTCCGAAAACTGTGGTAGATATAGTAAAGAACTCAACAAAAGATTTTAGAATGATCAGTCGTCATCTTGAAACCCGTTCATCTTTTGTCCTTTCCTGGGTCCTCCCTTTTCTCAGTATTCTCTTTTACTTTCTGTCCATTTACCCCCACCACGTACTTGCTTGGAGTGAAAGGATTAAATATATATATATATTTTTGTTCTTTATTTGTATGGTTCTATCTGGCAGATTGAGCAACGTATGGGGTTTAGGAAAGATAATCATTATGCATTTTCATGGGCCGATATATCCCCAAGACAGGTCGAGATTGCTAGGGGATCAAGGCTGAAGAGATTATGTGTGTCAATTAGTACATTAAAAGGGTTTTAATTCAAAGTAGTCATTGTCCTTGAGCCTATTACTAACCAAGGTTAGAGAACGCAGTCAGACTCGTTATGAAACCCAATTTAGCTTTGCTTATTTCAATTCTTGCGACTAGTTTTAAATTTGTATCAAAATATTACTGTCATATTTTGAGGGACGCTAAGAAAGAAAGAAACTCTGAATCCCAATCCACTTGTGTCTATGTCTGTCAACTCGTCAAATCTATTGCTAGGTAAAGCAAAGCAGCAACACCCATCGTGGTGAGGTTGTGGCTCTAATCTGGCGAGGTTGTGGCCCTATACTCCACAAAGAGCCTACATGACAAACAACAACAGAAAAATAAGATTTGCTTAATGTTGTGGGGCAGACCCCTTTTACACAAGATGGTCTCGTCCAAAGTATACTTATACTGACAGAGAGAATACCTGCAGGTTGAGATACGTTGAGTCAGGGTGAGAGATACGGAGACAGTATACAGGGTGTTCACAGAGAGTTATACGAGAGTCCAACGAGAGAGATAATTACGGCTTCACTTACAGAAACTTGTACATATACTTTCTACTAACCCGCATTCCTGGACTACTAATCTTCACTTCAAGTCTGTATTCTTACGTTTAATACACGTATTTTTCTATCTCAATTACTGGCGTTGTTTATTTATTTGTACAGGATTCCATTCCCGGAATCCACAACACTTCAGCAGTTTACTGTACATGTTCGGTTATCGTTCGTTTCACACCCCTCCCCAATCTCTTGAACAAGAGCGGATATTTATCTCTTGATAATATTTAGTATTGGGTTTCCGATTTATTCTAAAGTCTTTTTATTCTCCTCCACTCCCATTAGTCCATTGAATCTTAGTGGCATTATCACCTTCCTTGAGATGAATTGATTAAAATATAAATAAAAAAAACATTTCGAAGAAGATATACGGTCATTATGATCAGAATGCTATCAGAGAAAGAGCGAGTAATACAATTAAAGAAATATCTTTACCTATGTTTTATAGACAAAAGAAATTAATTAGTTGAGACACCAAGCTCTACTAGGGATGCGAGGTCAGCTTGATCTATATGGGAACTAGCAGCCATACCCAGACAGACACACAGATATCCTCTGTTTTATATAGAGATATATATATTAGATGGGAACAAATAGTCTGCATGCGGATATTGAACGAAATCAGTGCACACACACACAGGAATAAAAAAGGCACAAAAAAGAGGATGTATTTTCTCAGCGGATTTATTTAACATGCAAGGGGACGATCCTAAGAAAATTACAATGATTTGCTAAACATAATCTTAAAATATATCGGGCATTTCGGCGTGCTGTAGTGGTTAACAAGTTCGACCTGTTAGATCAATTAAGAGTGAGCATTGAGTTCCATCCTCACTGGGTGCCCTAATTCTTTCGGCCATGTGCCACATCTAAACTACACTTAGAAATACATAGGGCACTTCGACGTGGTGTAATGGTTAACAAACTTGTATCGTTAGATCAATTATAGCTGAATAGTGAGTTCGATCCTCACTGGGTGTCCCCTGCTCCCGGCCTTGTGCCACATCTAAGTTACGCTTAGAAAATCATTTGGTAACTTCGATGTGGTGTAATGCTTAAGAAATTTGTCTCGCTAGATCAATTATGGTTAAATAGTGAGTTCGGTCCTCAATAGGTGCCCCATGATAGGCTTAGTTTATCAATTTAATCTTAAAATATAAGAAACGCCGAAAGCAATAATGTTCACTTTATTCAAGGCACAAGAGCCACTCGTTGTAGAGGCTTACTGAAGAAGTTTGCTGTGTTAGCTGAAAGAATAACAGGTACGAGGCAAATTTTATGAAGGCATGTAGGAAAAAATGTCAGTTAAGCCAAGATTTGAACAGGTTAAGATTGTATTTGTTGGAGAAGCATCCTCTTGGGAGTCAGTTCCACAACGTAGAAGCTCTTCAAGTAGAACTTACGTCTCACCAGTCATTGACTATTATATTATAACTATTACTAAGCGTAAGAAAACGGAATGTGTCTGCAAGAGAGGTCAAGGTGTCAGCTCTATACCGGAGTGCATTAAGCATGTACGAAAATTTAAGCTGCTGGGTTGTATAGACGACGGAAAATGGGACACAGAAATCAGAAGACACATACGAATATCGAAAGATGTCTTTCAGAAACTAAACAAATGGCGTAGAGACTTTGCAGCAGCAGCAGCTATTCTATTTTGTTTTTGGTGATTGCTAAGTACCACTGATATTTTAGAAGTACTTTCATGGGCATTATAGTATACCAAGAACAAAACAAGAAGCAGTACCAGAAAAAAATATTTGTTAGCGAATTTGTCAAGTTTCCCAAAAGGAAATAAATACGCTGAAAGCATTCCGACTAAAAACATGGGTTGCTAAAAGTTATGAGTAATAAGAAATAAATTTGTTACAAGGGCAATCAGATGTTTTTATAAAGAACTAGAGAGATAAAAGTTTTTATTTAAATATCCCTATTTTAATTTCCGGATGAATCTTACTTAATTCTCTATTTATTGATTGAATAAAAGCTTAAGGCGAGTTCTCTGATAATGCGTGTCACATCGTTAAATATTTGGGTTTAACAACTTTAACAAAATATTGCCATAAAAATCATAAATATGAATACTGGTTGTCATTTTAAGAAGTAAGGGGATACAAATGAAAATATTTGAAACTGACAACATTTTCCATTTCAGTGGAACAGACGTTAACACATCTATATTTCCTTTACTCTTTCAGGTTGGTCCTATTCGGGAAGATTACTGCTTAACCTAGAAGATATTTAGTACTCATAAGGTTATATTTCCTCTTCCTTTAATTCCCCCACCCCTTATTACATCTTGGTAATCTATTGTTTTTAACATCAGTCGCTGATAATAATTTTTCTTATCTCCTTTGTTTTATACTACCGACGATTATTTTTTTGTAGAAGTGTCGGCCGAAAGGCGCCTTAATTCCCCCCTTTTTTTTTCTTAAACGAGATACTTTGGTATCTATTTTAACAATAAAATGGGAAATATGGCCCTTATATTTAAATCAATTTTGACTTGGTGTGGCAGCAAAAAGAAACTTTACTCTTTCTTTCTTTATTTCTTCCCTTCTTTCTTTCTTTCGTTCTTGTTTTCTTTCATGCTTTCACTGAAACTAAGTAGCGTATCTATTTCGTGTTTTCTAAGCAAGCAAAACAGAATAGTCCTTTATTTATGAGATATTGACAGGGCATTTTAAACACTTCTAATCTCGCTTCTTTCTTTCTTGTTTGCTTTATTTATTTCTGACCAAATCCGCGTCTAACAAACATTTCTCATACGAATAATTTAAAAAATAATTCACCAAACGATTTATTTATGGTAACTGGGTTTTTGGCGATTGCCTTAATCGGTTTCTATCGTTCGATAGTGTGTATTTGCAAAATAGCACTTCTATCTTGATCACAAAGCTTTCTCGACATTTTGGCTAAGGTCAAAGTGTAGTAACTGTTTTTATCAGCTTAATCGGATTCTCTCTATCCTCTTCTATATTCCCTTGTTTCTTCCTTTCATTTTCTCACTGATATCATGTTGTCTTTTCTCCTCTTTCCACGCGATCAAAATGGAGTAGTCCATTATTTATGACAGATTGGCAGGGCATAACGGTCTTGCCAACTAACAAATAGAGGTTGACAAGCAGAATTATAATGTATATGTATAGTATATGTGTGTATATGTATGTGTGTATATGTATGTGTGTATATGTATGTGTGTATATGTGTATATATATGTGTAGATGTATGTGTGTATATGTGTGTATATGTATGTGTATAGAATATGTGTGTGTAATTTTTGGTTCACATTTTTATCGTTTACCGAGTTCAACCGCTTTCAACCACTATCCTTTTTTTATGGCATAAAAGAAATAGTGATTTGAGAAAAGAAGCGACAGAAACACAAAAACATATATTTTAAAAATTGGCGTAACATAATCTTCAAGTCTCAATCGTCCGTCAGCTAAATTTGCGTCATAAGAAATATGCTTTAGAGAAAATGAAAAAGAAAATGAAAAACGATTGAGAAGATAAATAAAATTGGGTTAAGAAAGAGTAGCCTGAAAATGTAATTGAAAAAATAAGATTGAAAATATGAAAAATATTGGATATCGGATATGGCGAAATAGCATTTATGGTACGAAGAATAGATATTGAGAGGAGAGTAAATTATGGAAGCAAAATTACATAAAAGAAGGGTGAATATGGTTAAAAAAAAAAAGAAACCAAGAAAAGAAATACAGGAATAATTGTAAAACAATAAATTGGAAAGAAAAAAAATAAAAAAAATAAAAGAGAAAGAGGAAAGAAAAAGAGGAAAGAGAAGAAATAAAGAAAGAAAAAAAAAGAAAAAGAGAAAGGAAATAGGTAAAGAAGAAAGGGGAACGAATCCAAAAAGGAAAGACATAAAGAAAAAAGAAATGAAAGACGAAAGAAAAAGAGAGAAGGAAAGAAATGAAGAGAAAAGAAAAGAAAAACAAAGAAAGAAAGTGATAAAAAAAGAAAGTGGAAAGAAAAATAGAAAGGAAAGAAAGAAAAAAAAGAAAGGAAAGAAAATAAGAAAGGAAAAAAGAAAGAATATAGAAAATGAGAAAGGAAAGAAAGAAAAAAAAGAAAGGAAAGACAATGAGAAAGGAAAAAAGAAAGAAGACAGAAAATGAGAAAGAAAAGTAAGAAAAAAAAGAAAGGAAGAAAAAGGAAAGATAAGGAGAAAGGAAAAAAGAAAGAAGACAGAAAATGAGAAATGGAAGCCAGAGAGAAGAAAGAAAAAAGAAAGAAAATGGGAAAGGAAAGAAAGAAAAAAAAAGAAAGGAAAGAAAATGAGAAAGGAAAAATAAAGAAGACAGAATAAGAGAAAGGAAAGCCAGAAAGAAGAAAGAAAAAAGAAAGAAAAACAGAAAGGAAAGAAAGAAAAAAAGAAAGGAAGAAAAAGGAAAGAAAATGAGAAAGGAAAAAAGAAAGAAGACAGAAAAAGAGAAAGGAAAGCCAGAAAGAAGAAAGAAAAATGAAAGGGAATAAATAAATAGGAAAGAGAAAAAAATCGAAAAACATAAAGAAAAAAGAGGGAAGAAAAAGAAAAAGGAAAGACATAAAGAAGAAAAAGAAAAGGAAAGACATAAAGATAAAAGGGGAAAGAAAAAGAGAAAGAAATAAAGAAAGAAGAAAGGGGAAAGAAAAAGACAAAGGAAAGAAATAAAGAAGAAACAAAAAGAGAAAATTAAGAAATAAAAAAGAAGAAAGGAATGAAAATAGAAAAGAAAGGAATAAAGAAAAAAGAGGACATGAAAAAAACAAAGGAAATAATTAAAGAAGAAAAAGGAAAGAAAAAGAGAAAGTCAAGTAATAAATCAAAAGTGGAAAGAAAAAGGAAAAGAAAATAAAAAAAAGAAAGGAATGACATAAAAAGAAAGAAAACGTGAAAGGAAAGAAGAAAGAGGGAAAAATGAAAGGAAAGAAAGCAAGCATAAAGAGGAACGAAAAAGAAAACATAAAGAAGAAAGAAAAAGAGAAAGAAAAAATAATGAAGAAAGAGAAAAGAAAAAGATACAGGAAAGAAATAAAGAAGAAAGAAAAAGATAAGGGAATGGCATAATGAAGAAAGAGAATTGAACAAGAGGAAGGAAATAAATAAAAAAGAAAGAAAGAAAGAAGAAAGAAAAAGAGAAAGGAAAGCAATAAAGAAGAAAAAGAAAGAAAGAGAAAGGAAAGCAAGGAAGAAGAAAAAGTAAAGAAAAAGAGAAAGGAAAGACATAAAGAAAATAGAGGAAAAAATAAAATGAAACAAAGAAAGTAGAATGGGGAAAGAAAAAGACAAAGGAAAGAAATAAAGAAAAGAGAAAAAGAGAAAGGAAAGACATGGAGAAGAAAGAGGAGAGAAAAAAGAAAGGAAATACATAAAAAAGGGGAAAATAGACAGAGAAAGGAAAGAAATAGCGAAAAAAGAGAAAAGAACATGAGAAGGGAAAGGCATAAAGGAGAAAGAGGAATGAAAAGAGAATAAATAAATAAATAAATAAGAAAGAAAAAGAGAAAGAAAATAAAGAAAGAAGAAAGAGGAAAGAAAAAGAGAAGGGAGCAACATAACGAAGAAAGAGAACAGAAAAAAGAAATGAAAGACACAAAACAGAAAGAGGAAAGAAAAAGAGAACGGAGAAACATATTGGAAGGCAATGACATAAGGAAGAAAGAAAATGAGAAAGGAGAGACAGAAAGAAAGGGAAAAATCGATAAACTGTAGAAACAATGAAATATGGATGAAGTATACCAATAAAGAAAATTAAACCAAGAAAAATACAAGAACATCTTCGCCGAAAAAAAAAAAAGTATGGAAACCCATTTGAACAAGTAAACGATTTAAAGAAAACGAAGAAAATATCAGATTCGATAAAAGTAAAAGGGAATAAAACTGAAGAACACAAGGAAAGATGAAAATCACTGTTGTCCAAGAAAAAAGACAAAATCGGTAACGTGGAATCAGCTTTACCAAAAATCACAAGAACGATAAGAAGAAGCGGGAGAAAGAGAAGCGGACCTTCGTTTTTCCTCACTTCTTTTAATTTCGCCAACCAACTTTACCTCGCTTTCGGCTTTTAATTATAAATTTTATACAACTCCTTCACTAGCGAAACATAATTAAAGGCTTATAGCATAACGTCGATTATGCGGTAATGAAAATAGTAATTTGAATGTGACGTCGGCTGTGAGAAAAATTTCGACAACTTGTAGCGCACTGGCAT
>OZ038513.1:79127415-79167415 GCA_964036315.1 Acanthosepion esculentum
TTTAAATTTTATTGTGAACAATAATACAAAAGCCCTTAAATTTTATTGTGAACAATAATACAAAAGCCCTTAAATTTTATTGCGAACAATAATACAAAAGCCCTTAAATTTTATAGTGAACAATAATACAAAAGCCCTTAAATTATATTGTGAACAATAATACAAAAGCCCTTAAATTATATTGTGAACAATAATACAAAAGCCCTTAAATTTTATTTTGAACAATAATACAAAAGCCCTTAAATTATATTGTGAACAATAATACAAAAGCCCTTAAATTTTATTGTGAACAATAATACAAAAGCCCTTAAATTTTATAGTGAACAATAATACAAAAGCCCTTAAATTTTATTGCGAACAATAATACAAAAGCCCTTAAATTTTATTGTGAACAATAATACAAAAGCCCTGAAATTTTATCAACTCAGGTGCTCAAACTGTTTTCCATCACAATTTACACAGCTTTGAAGTCTACATCTAACGCTTCGAGAAACTTTTTGCACAAGTCTTTTTGGGTATTAATTTCTTGAAAAGCATCTGTTATGTAATTTTTCAAATCACCGACACTTCTTGGTTTTCGACTATAAACATTATCATTGAGTACTCCCCAAAAGAAGAAATAAAGTGGAATCAAGTCTAGTTAACGTGCCGACCAATCAATTGGACCTCTTCAGCCAATCCATTTCTCAGGAAATCTTTCAAGATACTCAGTTGTAATAATATAACCGATACATAAACCTATTCCTCATACAGTCCACCTACTTTTGGACCACCCTGTATTGTTGTATTTTTTCTATATTTAGTAGAGAAAGATACTCATTATCACCGACAGAATCGCCGTTTTTATTTATACACGATGTGAACACTGAAATAACATTGCATATAGACTAGCAGTTTTGTGTCTCACGCGATCATCAGACCATGTGTAAAAACATTTTGTGCAGGCATATAAATAGACTGCGATACGGTGGGTGGTTGAAGCTGGAATCAGGCACTTCGAGTAAACAAAATGAAATTGGATACAACGGTAGACTAAAAGTGTCTGTCTTATGGAAGATAAAAGCTTAGCGGAAAATAGAGTTTATTCGGCTAAAGCAGAGGTATAAAATCGTAATAAATAGGTATACATAAATATTTATTTTAAAAAAGCTATGATATGCATATACCTGTCTGTGGGGGCGGTTGTGTGCGCATAGATATATATCGATGAGTTTGTATATGTGTTGTGAGCAAGTAATTGGCCAAGAAATAACAAAGACAAGAGGTTGTAGATAAATAGTGTATTGAACAGTAAATACAACAGAAGTGTCTTCCACGACTTGGGAGTTTGTGTCAGTTGACCAGCCTCAGCCTATATCACTGTTATATTTAGCAGCTCTCCAACGAGCATACATGTGGCACAAGGACGATTTTAACGTGGATCATCCGAGCCCGTAGGCTCGCCAAAAAATCCCCAGAGAACCCGCATGAATGGGTTCGGGTCTGTCTGCCTCCCTGGACGAGAGGCTGACCTTTAGCACAGCCCTCGTCCGGGTTTCTCTCTGACCAAAACAGGGAGTTTGACAGCAGCTGCGAACAGTCACAGACTCGGTAGAACAGTCTATATCACTGTTAATATTTAACAGTCACCCCAGGGATATATGTGGCACAAGGTCGAGTTTAACGTGGGTTCTGCGAGCCTGTAGGCTCGGCCAAAAAATCCCCGTAGAAACCGCATATACGTGTTAGAGTCTTTCTACCTCCCCGGGCGAAAATATGCCCTTTGACACAGCCTCGTTCGGGTTTCTCTCTGCCCAAAGTAGAGAGTTCGACAGGAGCTGCGAACAGTCACAGCCTCGGTAGAACAGTTAATATTTAACAGCAAACGATGGATATATGTGGCACAAGGGCGAGTATAACATGGGTTCCCGAGCCCGTAGGCTCGCCCAAAAAGATCCCCGTAGAACCCGCATAAACAGGTTCTGTCTATCTCCCCGGACGAAACTCTACACTTCGGCACAGCCCAAAGCAGAGAGTTCACAGGAGCTGCGAACAGTCACATCCCCGGTAGAACAGTCTATGTCAACGTTACCCCCGAGGCTTACTTTCCTACTACTTTATAGTAAGTGGAAGAATCCACAATAGCCTCATTAGAGGGAGCACACCACAACAATATGTATACATGCATGTATTAGTATGAAGAAAAAAAATAGGGTTCTAAAACATGTATATCCAAAGGTGGATGTATATAGAGGCACATCTACATAAGAATGTATATATGTATGTATTGTGTGCATGTATGTATGTACACGTCTGTATGTATATGTGTATGTATGTGCGGACGCGTGGCCGAGTGGTTAGAACGCTGGCTTTATCACTGATGTTATCGGTTTGGTGGGGGGGACGATCCCAGCGTGTGGCACCTTTGGAAAGTGCCTGACGCTATCGTTGTGAGTGAAATTGGGTAGACGAAACACTTGGGGCCGTCGATAGCTGTGTTAGCATGAAGTCACAAGTCTTCGTGACCGATGGTTTGTCTGTGCTGGTGTTTTTCAGATTGTTGATCATTCTAGATAACACGCTCTCTCCCAGAAACTGTAACTAAGGTCTGCCTAGCATAGTTGCAGTATAAACCACAGGTGGGCTCTAAGGGCGTTGAATAAGCAAGCGTCTGCAATAGAGATTGGCGAGACGCCATAGTAGACGGTCATCCTCGAATACGAGTGACCAGCTATTATTATTATGTATCCTTGTCAACTGAGGTAAGTAAAACCAACAGGAAAATAGATCGATGACCGTCACAAGATTAATAGATAACTACTAAAGAAACTGCCTCTTAGCTAATTTGATACGAATTTTTTCACTGTATAATGTTTCATTTATTAATGTGCGCTAATGAATTAAAGCTACAAGTAATGTAGTTGTTTATGTTGAAAAAATATACTTGTTTAAAATAAATGTATTTATTAATCTTCAGGATACGTACATATTGATGAATATTCACACACACCGAGACAAACGTTTGTGTGTGTGTGTATATATATATATATATATATATATATATATATATATGAAGAAATATAGTCTTAAGGTGTGCTATATTTATCGGATAAAGTGCTCAATATCAGAGATAGAGCGTGTGTAAATATAAAAGTGAATATAGAAGTTGCCTGACGATTGCATCTAGCATGAAACAGACTGTCGCCTCTAAGTGTTGACTTCTATGTTCACTTTTATATTTAAATATATATATATATATATATATATATATATATATATATATATATATATATAATTTAAATAAATCCAGATTACTTTAAGGTTCCATATAATAAATTATTTCACCACAGCCCTTTCAAAGGACAGTGGATCATCAGGTTTATTTCCAAATGTTGAAATGAAAAAAATGAAAATAAATTTATTTCCAATTGAAATAATTTATTATATGGAACCTTAAAGTAATCTGTTTTTATTTAAATTATTAGCTCTGATTTACATTCAGCTCTCTGGATTCTATCCTCATTGGGTCTTCCCATACGGATTACCTAGTTTTTCGTAAACTAATATATATATATATATATATATATATATATATATATATATATATATATATATATATATATATGTATCATTATAGTAATTCATCGAGTCTAGAAGAATCCTAAACAGAATGCAAAACGCAACTGGACGGCCGTTTCGGTGGAAAGAAAAGATGTGGCTCTTGGGGCACAATCCGTTGGGTTATGAATACTTGGGTGAGTATCACCACGGAATTTGTGAGTAGAGGCGCTATATCGAGTTTATTCAGTTTCTTCTTCGTCACCAAGGGTCGTTGGTACAGTTGGTTTGACGCTTGCGTTGTATCGAAACGGGAAACGGTTCTGGTTCGCATCTCGGTAGTGGATGCGCACTTCTGCCCCAAAATAGGACGAAAGCCATCCAGTGCTTTCTGTGTTCTGTTGTGGATTATTCCCCCAAATCAATTAAATATATAAAGGAATCGGAGAATGTATTTATTAATCATTAGGCTACCGACATAATGACGAATATTCACACACACCGAGACAATTGACTGAAATCCCCTGAAGAAACCGTATGTATGAAACGAAGGAAGAGGATTCGGTTGATCTCCTTATTTTCCGTACTTAAAAGCTCAACATGTTAATTATTTTATCTTTTATATATGTGTGTTAAGCACTTTTAATACTCCTGTTTCCTGATCTACTACAACTCTGACCAGAAACTATTTTATAACATATATATATATATATATATATATATGCAGAAATATAGTCTTAAAGTGTGCTATATTTATGGGGTAAAGTGCTCAATATCAGAGATAGAGCGTGTGTAAATATAAAAGTGGACATGGAAGTCAGCACTTAGAGGCGACAGTCTGTCGCCTCTAAGTGCTGACTTCCATGTCCACTTTTATATATATATATATATATATATATATATATATATATATATATATATATATATATCGGGTTTCGATCCTAGCTAGAGGCAACCGGACGTCTAGCCACACTGATGAGCTGTGAAACAGCGAAACAGTCTGTCTGTGGATGACAAAAATATTAGCTCCTGAAAAATTAATTTCGGTTGAGCCCTCTGGTCTGAGGTGTGAATTTGTAAACAGTGACTATTTAAGTTAATACTGCACGACTCTTCGACAGAATTGAGTCACTCTCAGTCACTGTGTGTTTATCTGAATCTAAAAATAAACACGCTAAAATTCACCTTCATCCGGTACCTTAAGCTGATGGCTTAGTGGGAGAAGTTTGGACTGACGCAAATTCAGTCGGGTTTCGATCCTAGCTAGAGGCAACCGGACGTCTAGCCACACTGATGAGCTGCGAAACAGTCTGTCTGTGGATGAAAAAAAAAATATATATATATATATATATATATATATATATAATATTACAGTGTAATTTTTCATAATGTTATTTGTTTAAAACTAGGACCCGAGACTAATAGATATTTCGTTTATCTATCTATATCTCAGAGATGAGGTATTTTGATTACTTATATTATTTACATGATTCGTACAGTTATCCTCATATTGATTGTTATATTCACAACGTCCATCAGGGAAAAATATTCTAGTTCAACATGACATGCCTCTCCTGGATGTCTCAGATATTTCCCTTTAACTCAGCTCTCCAGGTTTTTTGGTTCACTAACGCTGTAGCTGTGGTATTAAATTCACAGCTCTTTGTGTCTAGTCACAGGATCTAACCACCGTCTTTATCCACTGGGCAATGTGTCCTTGACGACGAAATAAAGGGTTCGATTCGAAATTCCAATCACCTGAAGAAAGCCGGAGCGTACAACGGCCGAAACTTTGTGATAAACATGGCAATGAAGATGAGGATAAAAATCCGAATGTAAGATATTTTCTTTATTTAGTTTTCGTTTATAGTAAGTTATACTTGCGATGCTGTCTGCCGTTCCTCTTTAAATTCGAAGATGCGAAGTAAATGATTGATACGCCTTGCGATGAAATGGCTTTGCCTTACAAATCATGTTACCAACTGTTTTAAAATATGATACAAGTTACTATTGATTAGTAAAATTGCATACATCCATGAAATACTGTTTAATGTGTGAATATACATGAACGCATCAGTTTTTGGTTACAAGTGTTTCTTTTCGTGTGTACTTTTCGAAAGGTTTTTAAAAAGACAGACGAAAAGAAAAGAAGAAAACTTACGGAAAATTAAAAAGAAAAAAAAAATATAATGAAATTTCTAGAGCTAAAATCGAGGAAAAAACAACGATAACACAAGCAAGAAAAAAGCTGATGGGAATGAGAATAAAAATGATGCTGGTGTCTATCCTGTATTGTACAGTGGGGATTTCCATCCGCCCACACATGATGGTCGTGTGAATTTGTTATTCAATCTCTCAAAAGTTACCTCATCCGTAACTCAAAAACGAAGGATTTGCGGACATATGTTGATGTGGACTTTGTCCTTGATTTTTGGTGTAGATAACACGCCCCCAAAATTCATAAAAATATTCTTGATACACCCTGTATAAGCAAAATGGTAAACAAACGCGTAATATTGTGACCGGGGGGGGGGTCAAAGAATTAAATCTTCTCACTCTCCTGTAAAATGTACAGCGCCCGTCATAACTTCCCTGAACACACACACCCCACTTAACTGTCCGCAGTACCCGCAAAATGGTGTTACCGTTCAGGCTGAGAAACACTGGTCTAATAAATTTACTTCATACCTGCGCCAAAAGCACGACTAATTTTATAATCTGCTTATCACATATTCTTGCCATTTCTTTGTAGATCATAAAACTTAATGGTGATCTCGATCGTCAATGGGTGTCTCATACTTTTCGGCCTTGTGCCACATATATGCTACGCATAGTTATCTGACAAGGACATTCGTAATTTGAATATGCAATCGAATAAATTAATTGATGAAATAAATTAGCTATGATAAAACTATTTCTATTCATTGTAGTCTTTTATAGGGCCTCGTATCCTCTGCATAAAGAATACATACCGTGCATTTAACTAAAGTACTACTTAAGCTCTCTTTTGCGAAGTTAAGCTAACACCAATATCGTTTCGATAGACTGATTCGTGATAAAAGAGAATGTCTTTTGGTTCCTTTTCTTGCGTTCTCTTCCGTTTCAGAGAACACTTTAACATCGAAGCAATTAAAAACAAATGAATAATGAGATAATTGACAAAAAAGGTCCAACGAAAGGCGATGATTCTATAAAGAGTCTAAATAAATATGGCGTCACCACGTAGAAAGAGGAAAAAGCGAATGAAAAGAAGAGGAAAAACAAAAACAAAGAAACACTTAAGAAGAAGAAGAAGAAGAAGAGAAATAGTAGAAAGGAGAATAGTAGAAGCTTAAAGAATGTTAGGGACAAGATAAAATAATATTGATTTAAAGATGATAACTTAAAAAGTAAAAGATGACAACAAAGTTTGGATCAGAAAAGAAAATGTATATTATTTGTATATAATAATAATAATAATAATAATAATAATAATAATAATAATAATAATAGTAATAATAATATTAACTATTGAAATATTTTAGCATTGGTACAAAATTTAATAATCGCAATGAAACTGTTATGTTAAAACATGAAGAAAAATATAACAAAAAATGAATTTCATTCGAAAGTGTTTGAATATACATTAAGTCTTGTCAGCCATCCCTCGATAAACAGTTTTTTTATCTATCTATCTATCTATCTATCTATCTATCCACGCACACACACACACACACGCACACACACACACACACCACACACACACACACACACACACATATATATATAGCGTCTGGTATTTAATCACTGCGTAATTTCTGGTCCTCGATTGAGCTACAATAAGATAGGACCGATGAACCAGTTAAGCTGCTTTTTATTAGTGTTTGTATTTCGATATTAAGTCTTACCAGCCATCCTTCTATAATCTGAAGGATTGGTTTATACGCTTAAATGTAATTCACCTTTTATATATATTTATTATATCACGTCTACATATATTTATTATATAACGTATTCAGCTACTTTAAAAAAAATATGTTTTGTATTTCGATATTAGAATATTACCGTAATTTAATTTTTTTGTTGCCATTTTTTATTAATTTGCTATTTTAAAATGTCCGTTTTATTCGTTTTTCTAAGTTAGAAACTGAGATTCCCGCAAATGAGTTGATTTTTTTTTAATACTATGTCCCTTCAAGACATCGGTGATTAGAGCACATCGCAAATTTTTATTATCTTTCAACTGCTAAGAATTCATGCGAAAAGTAAAATAGTGGTTTCCTGTTGCCTTCACCAAGTCTGTTTGAATTCTGCTTAGTTCTCCTAATTTACTGCCTTCTTAGTCTAGAGAGTCAGAGAGCACGCTACAATTTAACCATTCTTGATTTTCCCAAGAGCATTAGAACAAAAGTTAACGTATCATACAAAGCCTGAATTCGAACTCAGTTCGCCAATTCCGTTATCTCCAACAAGGATCATTAAACCATCTATTATCGAATGAAACCACATCCTCCCAAAGTCAGGGTTGTTCTCGAAAATAAGAGAAAAATCTTTGAAATATAGACTTGCCATATTATCGAAGTACGAAGATCGAATCTAAATTTTGTGAACCTGTAAAATAGTATCAATACAAAGCAGACGTTGGCCGTGAAAACAAAAAGAATAATGTATTCTGTAGCTTCGAAATCCTGTCCAAAACACGTCCGACAAGCAGGCAAAGGGGATTTAGATAATATAAACCAACAAACAGATAATATCAGTTCTAACCAGAGTGCTGGAATTTTCAGATCCAAACTCGTCAACCAAGCGTGGAAGCTGGATCTTGATACAATGGTCATGTTTTCCAATTTATATGGGAGGCTGGCTTCTAAAATAACATTGAAGAATATCTCTGCGATTTTAAGATTCAGACGAGTTTCACCGTCCAATCACGGAAATCAGATCAAGTTTGCTTAACCATGTAAATAAATTCATTCAACGTTAAGAGTGGAGGGTGTGGAAAATATAAAAGGTGATAGGCTCGTACTGTGATATCCCGCCCGGCCACTCTATCCAATTAAGGTGACCGGAATTACTATACAAGATCTATCAGTCATAACAAAAGACTATTCCATAAAAATGAATATGATACCTTTGTACTTTAATTTCCAGACCGTATGCATAATCCAAGTGAAAAGTCCAAATATTCCAAATGACTGATTCCTTTCATGGCGTCACTCTTTATACATCGTTTGATATCGAAATGGATAAAATATTCGATTTTCTAAAAATATTTTTGGTACTTAGATTAAAGAGTAAATTAAATATTTTGAAAGTTTATATCTAGGAATTCAAATAAATTGGATATTTAATATGAAAAGTGTGTGGCTCGTTGTGTTTTTCTTCCTTTAATAGAACTGAAATTCGTTTTGGTGTTAAAAGAATAAAATAAATTTGTAGATAAAAATATTGTATAAACTATATTTTGAGAACATTGTATGGGTCACTGCGTGTGTTTTTCCTACACACACACACACACACACACACACATATATATATATATATATATATATATATATATATATATAGAGAGAGAGAGAGAGAGAGAGAGAGAGAGAGATGGTTGTACTCGCTTAGAAGAACTTCGGATGGCTCAACTTGCAGTAGAACAAATCGGTTCCCAAGGAAAAATGGGAATAAAAAAAGAAAAACACCAAGAACATTAAACCAAAGCGAAAACAATCGTCCAGGGTTTAAGCTCCATGTCCAAAGAAAAAAAAACGAAAACGAGTAAAAGACAACTACGTAAAACCTAAGATAATCCTAAGGAGTCAGGCAAACCAAAAACCAGAAAAACTAGTTTCCCCGAAGTATTTTCAGCAGGTCTCGGAAGATGTAAGAAAATGGCAGCGAATATCGAAATAAAAGAAAACGTTCAACGTATCTTCAAGAAAAAAAGGAGCGTACCGTTTGCGTTAATAGAAAAAATTGATCAAGAATTGGCTAGACTTGAAAACACTGGTATATTGACAAAAGTAAAATACAGCAAATGGGCCGCACTGACGGTCTACGTCAAAAAGAAATCACGAGAAATTCAAGTTTGCGCTGATTTTTCTACAGGTTTGAACGCAGCAATAAAGGACTACCACTATCCTCTACCCAGTCCAGAAGAAGTATTCACTAAATTAAATGGCGGACATTTTTTTTCAAAAATTGATTTAAGTGAAGCGTACTTGCAAATCCCAGTCGATGAGGAAAGTTCAAAACTACTATGCATAAACACACACAAAGGATTGTACAGATAATTTTAAGATTACCTTTTGGGATTAAGGTCGCGCCGGCTATATTCCAACAAACAATGGATACGATGCTTGCCGGACTAGAGTACACGATTGCATACCTGGATGATGTATTGATAAACAGCGAAAGCGTTAAACAACACTGGCAACATGTACAAGAAGTGTTTCAGAGAATACAAAACTATGGATTCAAGGTAAAAGAAAACAAATGCGATTTTTTCATGAAGGAAATTAAATACCTGGGCCATATCATAGATCAAGAATCGACCAGACCCTGAAAAGTCAACAGCAATAAAAAAAAAATGCAGGTCCTAAGAACATTACAGAATTACAAAGTTTTCTAGGCTTAGTGAGTTGCTACCAGGAATTCATACCTCACATGCATAAACTTCGTGCACCACTGAACGAGCTGCTAAAGAAAGAAAAAGTTTGGCAGTGGACAGGAAACATTTGACAAAATAATTAAAACGTTTACATCAGATTTATTTTTGGCACACTACGATCCTAAACTAGAAATTATTGTAGCAAGTGACGCGAGCGACTTCGGAGTCGGCGCGTGTATATTGCATAAAATGCCGGATGGGACAAAAAACCCATCGCGTATGCTTCTCGAACCCTATACCGCAGAGAAAAATGATTTACAAATAGAGAAAGAAGCTCTGAAAATTAATTTCGCAGTCACAAGGTTTCATATGTAAATCTATGGCAGATATTTCACTCTACAAACGGATCACAAACCGTTACTAACAATTTTTGGTTCGAAAAAAGGTCTACCGGTTTACACTGCAAATAGGTTACTTAGATGGGGAACAATTCTTCTGAACTACAATTTCAGATTGGAATATTTACCAACGAAAAAGGTCGGGCATGCGGATGGTCTGTCGAGACTTATACCAACAAAGACAGAGCCATTAGAAGATGCGGTAATCGCAGCCCTAAGAAATGAAGAAGATATCAGGACAGTACTATGTTGTACAGTTAGAAACCTCCCAGTCATACTACAAGACATAAAAAATGAAGCCAAAAACGAGGAATTCATAAAAGAAACAAAAACAAAAATAGCAGAAAAAAATGAGCAAATATCGGACAGCTTTTCTCTATGTGATAATGTGCTACTTTACAACGAAAGGGTTGTAATTCCCAAAACACTACAAAAGCGAATCCTAAAGGATGTCCACACGGGACATCCTGAAAAAAATAGAATGAAGTCGCTAATGCGAAGCTATGTATATTGGAAAAATATGGACCAGGATATTACTCAGACCGTGGAAATGTGCAAGGGTTGTAACTTAGCAGCCAAAGCACCGCCAATCATCCATAAGACATGGCCAGAGACAGATCGTCCGTTGTCAAGAATATAGACAGATTATGCAGGACCAATTGATGGTTTCTACTATTTAATCATAGTGGATAGCTCTAGTAAATGGCCGGAGGTGTTTCGTTGCAAAAATCCTACTTCGGAAAAGACCATAAATGGCCTCCACGAACTATTTGCTCGGTTTGGAGTAGTGGATTGCCTAGTCACAGATAATAGAACGCAATTCACATCAGCAGACTTCCAAGAATTTTGCGAAATTTATCAAGTAAAACATATAAAATCCCCTCCTTATCACCCAAGATCAAATGGACAAGCAGAGAGATTCGTTGATACACTCAAAAGAGCGTTACGAAAAGCATACGATGTGCCCACGGTAAAAGCATTACAGAAATTTCTTCAAGTATATCGAATTACGCCAAATAATGCTACACCATCAACACTATCACCAGCAGAAGTGATGCACGCTAGAACAATCAGATCTGCGTTTGATAACACAGTCCTACGCACCAAAAAAGAAAATTCCTCCAGGAGAAAAAGCTTTTTGAAAGCATATACTGGGAGCAAGGGACAATCGAGAAAAGAATCGGCAATATGGTTTACATAGTACAGGGACAAAAATTATCACAGAAGACACGTAAACCAAATAAGGAAAAGACTGTTACAGGATGCTAACAGTCCACCTCAGGAAGAGGTGATGGACACGATTTTCGATACATTTGATATAAAAAAGACCGCAAACAATGCCAGAACCAAGAAAATCGTCCAGAAAAAGGAAGTTTACAGAACCTTTCGAAATAGATCCAAAGAAAAAAGATATTAAAAACCCCTGCTACGCAAAAGCTTCGGAAGGTGGGTGTTAGGGATTTACCCATAATAATAATGGACTATTCCAGACATCATAAATACTGCGCCTCAAGAGGGAGCAGCGTTCAGAGACAGAGTCAGCCGATTACTGTAAGACATTGGAATAGTGATACTTGTCGAGACAACATAGTTCACTCTAACCAAATCTGATAGTCATTACTAATTGTTGAGTCTTGACTCATTGTTGAATCTCGCCTAATGCATGGAATAATAATGCAACACAAAATGTACTTAGAACAAGAATGTATTATAACAAGAAAGTGTACACAATAAGTACATATAGTATTTCTGTATATTTCTGGGAAGACGTTCCTGGAGAATGTGTTGACTAGTCGCAGTCGATCAGAGTCTCTAGTTGGATCTCGTGATTCCTCCCCCCTCGTCTTCCGGTACCAACCATTATTTATATAGTTGGTAGTCACCTATGCAGATTAGGTGGATCGTACCACAACACCCCCCTCCTAAGCCTTGGAATCCTTTTGGATTTCAAACTGGCTTCTATATGGGATGATGATTATGGTTATTTCTTTGTAGATCCCCTTTGCATAGTTCATATATATATCTGGTTTTTTTTTTTTTCAATATCTTTTTCGTTTTGGATTCACGTCCAATGGGTCCGTGAACTTCCGTTTCCTACCGGATCTTCTCGGTTCAGGAGCACTCTGCGGAGGTTCTACATGAAAAGTATCATACATTACATCAATGGGATCTTCCTCCTCATCCGGTATACTCTCTTCATGCTCTAGCACGTAGCATTTTTTGAGTTGGTTCTGGTGCCTTTTATGAGTATTCTTCGGCCCTTTTATTATGAAAATCAGGTCACCGATTCTCTTATCCACTATGCCTGGCTCCCAGAACTCAATGTTGTTCCTATAGCACTTGAAAAACACCTTCTCTCCGGGGGTGTATCTTTTTCTAGCTGTATACATAGTGTTCTTTATTCTATTTCTTCCTGGCAAAAGCTTGTCAAACACTGACTTAACTTTCCTAGCGAACATTAGTTCTGCTGGTGCCATGTTTGATGGTGTTCTCTGGTTAGGCGTGATTCTGTATACTTGTAGGAATTGCTGAAGCGCCTTTTCCGTTGGAACTCCTGAGGCTTTCTTCAGAGCGAACTTTAACGTATCTACAAATCTTTCTGCGAGTCCATTGGATCTCGGATGATACGGCGGCGTCGTTATGTGGTTAATTTGATATAACTCACAAAATTCCTTAAATTCGTCAGAAGTGAATTGTGTACCATTGTCACTCACAATACACTCTGGCACACCGAACCGTGCAAATAGTTCATGCCAAAAAAGTTGTTGTGGTATTGGACGTAGGCTTTTTGCAGCGTAGTACTTCCGGCCATTTTGTAAAGCTATCTACCACTATTAAGTAGTAATAATCTTCTACTGGACCAGCGAAATCAATTTGTAATCTTTACCACGGATGATCCGTCTTTGGCCATGGTTTGTGTACTATAGTTGGTGCCTTAGCTGCTAACGCACACCCTTTACATCGATGAACCATGTTTTCGATATCCACATCCATTCCTTTCCAATATACAAAACTTCGCATTAAGCTTTTTGTTCTATTAATCCCCGGGTGACCCATATGAAAGTCCCGTAGGATTCTTTTCTGCAACTTTTTTGGTACTACTACTTTCTCTACACTTGCGAAAGGCACGTTACGTTTCTTTTTAAATATAGGCATAGTATTTTCTTTTAATTCAAATTTAGTTTCAACTTGTTACATCTTCCAAGACCAGGTGTGAAGGTTTCCGGAAACTTTTTCTTTAATTCATCTTTAATGTCCTGTCTTGTTTGCGTATTACTTTATACTTTTCTGCAGAATGAGTTTAACGGTTTATCCCACAATTCGAATGTTTCAATAAAATCTGTACCCAACAAGTTTTCTCCATTTCTCAGAATTAAAACTTTTATTTTTTTAACGATCCCATTCAATTTCATTGGAAGTACAACCTCGCCTTCGAAGTTAATTTGCTTTCCAGTTACCGTTCGAGCGAGTTTCGTTGACTTCATTATTGTAGGCCTTTTTAAAATATTCCATGTTTTATCGTTCATTATTGTTAAATCTGACCCCGAATCGAGTTGAAATTTGATATTCTTTTTGAATATTTCAGTCGTCACATATTTCCTCAAATCTCTATCTGATTTGATATTCGAATTTGTTTGTCTAATTCGGCTCTTGAATTTTTTCGTTTTACAACACGATCCTTTGTGACCATTCTTTTGGCACACGAAACATTTCTTATTTCTATATGGGCAATTTATCTCCCAATGTCTTTTGTTACAACGTCTGCAATTATATGGTGGGACCTTTTTATTTTCGTTCTTTTTATTTTCTTGTCTATTATTAAAATACGCTGAATTTTTTCTCCAATTTTTCTCTGATGGGTAATTTGACTGCTTTTTTATTTTTTTAATATAAGCAATACCAGCTTCTTCGATTTTTTGCGACTCTTTTTTTAAACTTACGGCCCGTTGACACTCCTCTGCTAACTTTTGCAGGGTAAGGCCTTGTTCAGATTCGAGTTTAGACAAAACTCTACGTCTTATTTCGGCACTCTTACTGGATACCAGTCCTTGAGCAAAAATTAAGCACTTGAATTCTTCAACCGTAATCTCTGCCAATCTGAAATTGTCACAATGTCTATTCACTATAGATGCATATGTTAAGTAATCCTGATCGTCGGATTTAGAGACATTCATGCATAACCATCGCTTATGCCAAAGCGACATATTTGCTCCAAACAGCTCTTTTAGCAATTTCACTGTTTCCGAGAATTCCAATTCAGTTGTTTTTCTCGGTAGAATAAAATCTACAAATTTGCTATGTTCTGCTGTACCTAGCTTTCTTAGTAATAGACTGACTTTTCTTGAATTCGACCAGTTTTCACAGTCTGTGTAGAAAATATCTTCATATCGTTTAAAGTACGCTTCAAACGTTTTTTCTTCGTCTGGCACATAGTTGAAAGTTTCCAGCAAATTAAATATGGTGTTATTAGAATATGAAGAATTTCCCTCATTTGCCTGATAGTTGTTTAATTTCTCCAGTGTTAACTTTTGAATTTCCAAAAGTCTTTCCTCTTGACGTTCTTGATATTTCTGCAACGCTATCAGTTGTTCTTGCTGTGCAATCTGTTGGGATTTGAATAATTCGGATATGACTTTGGATAGTTCATCCATCTTTAGCTGATAGTGTTCATGCAACAAGGAATATACTTTTAATTTGTGTATCCACGAATATCATATAAGCTGACCAAAAAAATCGAAACAACGTACGAATTTTCTATTTTATGTCTTGCTTTTACATTCACGCCCGTGCTAATCAACTTTGGTATTTTTTTTTTATTATTATTTTTTTCCGTGAACAGAGAGCGTCGGACTTTTTTTTTCGTTTTCGACTTCTGTTCGCGTATTCCAATGACAACGTCTGATTTTCTTATCAGAGGTAATTCGTCACTATATTGTTGAACAAATAATTTAAAAAAAATAATTTTTTAAAGTTTGTTACCTTTCAAAGTCGACACGGTGTATTTGTGCTCCTTTTAATCCATGCATGTTTTTGTAGTCGGCCAATTTTTCTTTTTAGAGGGTGTCTCGTTGTAGATAATTTTTTAATTTAAAATTACCGTTACTCGTTTACGACACCTTTCAATTTTTCTGAGTGAACGTTCCTTTATGCTTAGTCGTCTTTTAACGAGTTTTACATATCCAGAAGTTCAGAATCCTTCGTCGTTATGTTAACGTTGGACTTTGAATTAATAGTTTTTTTTTTCAGCCTGGGTTCTTCAATGACTTGTCCCAATTGTTGAAAACTCTCATTATTAATTCTTTCTTCTTTCCGTATGGTTCGTTCTACTTCTTTGCCATTGTTGAAACTTGGCGTATGGTTCGTTTTACTTTGTGGCCATTATTGAAAATTGACGTATGGTTCGTTCTACTTCGTCGCCATTGTTGAGTCTTGACTCATTGTTGAATCTCGCCTAATGCATGGAATAATAATGCAACACAAAATGTACTTAGAACAAGAATGTATTATAACAAGAAAGTGTACACAATAAGTACATATAGTATTTCTGTATATTTCTGGGAAGACGTTCCTGGAGAATGTGTTGACTAGTCGCAGTCGATCAGAGTCTCTAGTTGGATCTCGTGATTCCTCCCCCCTCGTCTTCCGGTACCAACCATTATTTATATAGTTGGTAGTCACCTATGCAGATTAGGTGGATCCTACCACAACACTAATACTTCGACTTCTTTGTACATATTTCTGTTTGTAATATATCTGTGTTATTCCATACCTGTGTTCGAGTTATTCTTCATTGGTTCTACCTTGGACCATCACCGTGGTACAAGGAACTTGGACCATAACAGTATATCTCTAAAGTGCACCCCTTTAAAGGCAAGGAAGTGCAAAAATATTTTAAGTCAAGTGATAGCGATTGATGTATGTGTCGTACGATTTTTGAATCAAGCATGGGCAACACCGGGCCATGCTGCTAGTATATATATATATATATATATATATATATATATATATATATATATATATATATATATATATATATATATATGATTTAGAAAGTTTATGAGATAGCTAGTGTATATTGACACTTATTATACTTAAGTACACAATGTATCTATTTTTGTAGACGCTTTTCTCCTCTATTTCTGAATCATTATTATTATTATTATAATTATGTTTTTATTTGTTTATTTTTTCTGGACCTCCCATGTTCTTTTTATGGTTTTCCATAAGAATTTCTTTTTTTTTAGCCCTTTCATTTTCTTTTTATTACCTTGTTGCCTTTCCACTCTTTCCCCATCTTGTAAAATCTATCAATACGGGACATCTTCGCCACCCCAAATCCTACAACCCTTTGTTTCAGATCCCACTCCCTTAACTGCCACACCGATAAAGACAAAACAGACTAATGCGGTCACCCTGATCACTTTCATAAAAAAACAAATTCGCATGCAATGAATCAAGCAAGGATCAGATTTTTACTAATAATACCGTCTACAAAGAATTCACACCAGCCACGAGGACAACAGTTGGTGAGTCTTCCCCGTCTCTCTGTTTATTTCTCGCACCACTGATGAAGGACACATGCGTGCCCGAAAATTCCGGACTGATAACAATAATCTCCGTGCTTCATTTATTTCATGTGCTTAATAATATATAATAATTGTTTTTCGCACTGATCACATTCGTACCTATTCGTTTTCCCTTGTTTTATTAACCAACCTATCTATTTTATATATATATATATATATATATATATATATATATATATATATATATATATATATATATATATATATAATGGTAGTGTAATGGTTAACAAGCTTGTCTCGCTAGATCAATTACGACTGAATAGTGAGTTCGATTATCACTGGGTGCTCCCTGCTTTCGGCTTTGCGCTACATCTAAGCTACACTTATCTTATCGTAATTTACCCACACACGCATGAACTCTCCCAGCTATGAATAGGAGCAGGTACTGCCTTTTGGAGAGGGAAGTTTCCAGCAGTCAGTTCTGACAGTCGGACCGAACATTCTTGCTGTAACACTCTCGTTTGTATATGTTTGTATTACTGTTTCTGTTAATATATTTGTTTAATTCAATTCTTTTGTGTCTTTATATCTGACCCTAACAAGACCACAACAACTTAGAAAATCAACATGTGTTGAATATGACTTCTATGTATCTGAATGTTGTATCTGATTTTATTGTATATATGAACCCACTTCAAGGATTTACAAATGTTATTCGTTGTGGACCTGGTAAAATATTTCCGTCCCATTTTTTTTGCAGTACGTTATTCGAGCTAAACCACGATCTTCACTGCTCGTCAAATGCCGTTAACTGCTAACACCTCTTGGAATGCTATTGGAACCTCTGCATTCTTCGACAGATATGAGTTGGTATGGGATGTGTGTCCTAATTGGAGCATGGTTAGTAATACTTCCTCCGAATTCTAATAATCGTAAATAAGAAAAATGTAACTTGCTGAAGTCTTACTAATCATACGTACCAGCTTTACATTTGATGTAATTATTTTACGCAAGGAAATAGCAGCGTAAACAGCGGATAAAAATGTCCTCCTGTATGACAACGGCAGGTGGAATGCATCAAGAATAACAGGGGCGAAAATTGAGGAACTCGGTTAGCCTGTTCTACTGAAGCCCTCTTATTCAACTGGCCTTGCACCAACCGATTATTACCTTTAAATTGGTCGCTGCAAAAGTTTTTGGTGCGCGAAGCTTTTTCTAATGAAAACCAAATTCAAAAGTGTGTTTTTCACATCACAACTCGCGTAAGTTTACTCATAGGCGCCATTACAAATATTGGTGAATTTGTAATTGAATAAAATTAATTTAAACAATAAATAAAGCTAATGAAATTATCTGGTTCAAGAAATAGCTTCTTAATTTTGACGCATCGAAAATGGAATTTATCTTTTTAATCGTTCAGACAATATTTTATCTCACCTTCTATCAGCATGTCTGATGCTGATCTCCAGAAGAAGAAGTCACTCTGCTTTTTCAATTGACATGAATTGGAAAGATTATATTGAATCAATTGCTAGATCTGCTAACAGGAAGTTTGACGCACTATGTTGTACGAGACAATTTTTCCCTTAAGAATGTTTCTATATAAGTCTACCCTTCGACTAAGCATTAAATATTGCTACCACATCTGATCTGGTGCTTCTGTTATGTATCTAGATATTCCTGACAAAATCCAAAGATCTGTATGGAGTTTTATCGGTCCTAACCTGACATCTCGGCTTCAGTCACTTTCTCACCACCGTGACGTAGCTTCCCTGTTCGTTTTCTATAAATATATTCACGGCAACTGTTTTGATGAGTTTTTCTCTTTGGTACCTCAGTTTCACAAATTTAAGCGCATTACTAGATTGACAGCTAGGTCTCAATTTTAATTTTGAAATTACTAAATGTAACGGTAATTTCTATTTTCAGTAGTTTCTTTTCTTGCCCTTCTCCCCCGTGGAACTCTTTTCCAGCTTCTTGCTCTCCTGTCAACTACAATATTCAAAAAGTTAATTACAATCGTTTCCTCTTCTTTCTCCTTAATTCGTCTTCTTTTATTGTTCCTCTCTTTAATAATGTTTTCTAACTCTCCTTTAATCTCAGTAACTCCTTGCATCTTAGTGGCTTTATCGCCTTACTTGGGGAGAAATTATTAAAAATATGACTTTAATTTTTTGAAGATTAATGTTGATAAACAAAAATGAAATTATTTAAAACTGAAAGCAAAAGTTCCATAAATCTGTAAGTATGTTAGCCTATCGTCCGGTTCACACTCCTCCCCAATCTTTTGAATAGGCACAGAACTTTATCCCTTGTTTCCTGTTTACAACCGGGTTTCCGATTCCTTTTAAAGTCTATTTTATATCTATATTCCTAACGCTGTACTTTTCTACGTTAACATAACTGCACACAAAATTCCTCTACATTGAGAGCTTCTTAGGCCTTGTATTGAACATTAATAACACAAAAAAGAAAATATGAAGATCGTCTTGACTGGGTAGGAGCGACGGACCACTAAGAATTATGCAACCAAATCAACCATACTGATTTCTATCCCAGAAGAGTGAGAAATGAAATTCTTTCGAAATTTTAAAAATAAAACTTTTGCCAACTACAAGCCAAGAAACAAGATTTAGTCATCTTAAACAAAGACATGAATACTTACCAGATTATGGGTATCTCTTTTATGCGGAATATAATTCAGATTAGAATACCAAACAGGAAAATTACAGACAAACAGATGACAGAAATTGTTGAATGCTTCTATACTAACGTTTACCTAATACAAATCTGAAGATCCAATTAAGGTACTGTTAAAATGGTTATGATAAATGATTTGTGCGATGCGAATATAAGACGTGGTACTAACAAATGAATAACTATGAGGATGTCTGTCTATATTTCTAAAATGTGGTATTGTAAGTGTAACACGAGAAATAATGGCTTACTTTCTGGCAGAAAACGCATTCGGACGTGTCCCGCGTGTAGAGTATCGCCAAAAGAAAATGGAGGATTACGAGTCGTACATTTAAGTAACGATAGATCTATGAGTCGCAGACTATTTTTTGCAACTATGCAAATTTGACCGGGGTCACTCAAGCGACAAAAAGTTCTTGACGTGGCGACAGCGTGATGCGACTGTGGTAGCGAACAGGATACGCGCGTGTTGGATTATTTGAATTACTCTATGCTGTTCGAGGAAAAAGAAACGGATTCAAGAACTTTATTCCAAACAAAAAGAAACTGACTACAGTAATATATTTACACTATTTACAAGAACACATGGCCCAGTGGATAAAAGCGTTGGTTGAAGTAATCCAGTAACTTGACCCAAAAAGTTGTGAGTTCAATACCTGGCCACAGCAGAGTTGAACAAAAAGTCGGAGAATTGAGTTAAAGGGAAATCATTGAAACTGAGATATCTGGAAGAGGAATGACACGAGGAAATAGAATAACCTACATGGTGAACAAAATGAAGTATCTGGTTCGAAATTCCAGTCACCTGAAGAAGGTCGGAGCGTACAACGGCCGAAACGTCGTGAATATAAGATGAGTCTGAACAATGTAAATAGTGTAAATAACTATGTGAATAGATAACGATTGCAACGTAACTTGACGAGGTTAAGATTGTAGTATTCAGGGAAGCATCCACTTAGGAGTATATTGGCGATACAGTTCTTGGGAAAAGTTGTCATATGCGGAGGAAATGAGGATGATTCAGCTCTGTATAAGTAGCATATCTTGTCCAAGTTGTGAGAGTGGGAAAGGTGAACAGTCTAGAATGCAACTAATCAGATAGGAAATAGCGATAATATAGCGACAGGCTTGTGACGTTGTGCCTGTGTGAAATAAGGTCGTCGAATGGAGAATAAATATTCTTAAACTACGTAAGGAACGGAGTATTGAGCAAAACCTATTCCAGATATGGCAACAATACGCTATTTTTGTCTAATCTGTCTCTTGTAAGTATAAAGCATGATAGAAAGCAGCAGGAAACGTTAGCAGTGCCAATTATTATAGATACGCTTGAAATAGTCTTGAAATTCTCTACGGAACATTTGAAGGAATTAGAAATCCAGGAATATATGAAAAACGTCCGATAGGTCACATTGATAAACTAAATAGTGAGAGAGTTGAAGAATTGGTGAGAGTTCCTGTAAGTTTTTCGGCGATACCAATGGATATTTCTTGTTTGAACGTTCAATGCACACAAGAATAGTAGCAGCAATATTATTAATAATAATAATAATTGTGGTAACAAAATAAATCCATCCCCTCTCCACACTCGCTTGTAACCAGCCACTATAATAAAATAAACGTTTTCAGTGCTAAAGCTTAGTCAAATAAAGCTTCACAGGCTTCCCCTTCTACTTAGAGTTTTTGTTAAATAATAATAATAATAATAATAATAATAATAATAATAATAATAATAATAATAATAAAAATAGAACTAAGTCGAAATGCAGGATCTGCGGAAAGTATGATGAAACTGTCGACCATATTATCTCAGGAACTGGCAAAAAATAAATATACCCACATACATAACAAGGTAGCGACATATGTGAACTGGAAGATATGCAAGTAGCACAAAATCGAAACCACTGAGAGATGGTATGACCATCAACCAGACACAGTTACCAAAATAACGATGTAACTATTCTCTAGGACATGTCAATTCAAACTGACAGGGGAATAAATGCCAACAGACCTGTTGATAAAAGACAAAAAATTCAGGAAGTGTATGCTTATTGACATAGCAGTATCGTCTGAGAGAAACACCTCCATGAAAATTATCGAGAAATTATCCAAATACAAGGACGTGGATATCGAGATTAACAAGATGTGGCGAATGAAGATTGGGACTGTACCAACAGTAATCGGATCACTGGGCCTCGAGAGAAAAGGAATGGACAATTTGTCCCAGGTAGCATCAACATACATGTTGCCCAGAAGATCGGTCTACTAGGAACATCCCATATACTATGCAAAGTGCTACCAATTAAATGACATTTCTCCTATAGGGGCTACGGACCATTGTTTAGACACGTATCTACAGGATAGAAAGTAAAAACATAACATACACAAATAATAATAATAAATTGATGATAATGATGATGATGTTGATGATTAAGAAGAAGAAAGTCTTGTTGGTGAAGAGGATAAAACATAAGTAGTCATAAAGAAATGTAAGAAGAAGTGGAAAATCGAAGCGTAGAGATGAAGTATTTGAAATGTGAATAAAGTTTGTAAGACAAACCAAAATATTTACACAAATAAATAAAGATGGGGGTGGAAGAAAGCAAACATCGACTCGTATTTCCGTTGCATCAGTGACACCTCCGCAATAGTTAAGAGCTTCTCTGACTCTACGCTAAAAGCCGGATCTTTGAATCGTTCAGCGCGCCACTTGTAATTGGTGCAGTCGAAAATAAAAGATGGCGTCGATTCTATCACCGACGCCGCCGCTAGCTTCAGTCCTTTTATAGCTGTGACGTCATTTTATGTGAGGAACACTGTGGTAGAATTAAAAAATATTTGAGGAGAGATAGAATAGTATGTTTTTTGTTGTTGTTCTTTTTATTCTTTATAAAAGAAAGCATATTACAAGATTGAAATGGTAAATAAAACACGAATAAAAAATAGAACTAAAAAATGCAAGCAAAAGGCTACGGCAAACCAATGAATATACTGAAAAAATAACGGGCTACAAAAAAAGAATGACGGAATAATTCAAGGAAACATTCTTGACTAGCACTTAAGTTATTTTCGCTTCTTCTCTTTTTATTCTATTCCTATTCACTTTTATATATTCTCTTATTCTTTAATTCATTTCTTTTACTTTCTTGTTTTAAGTTTTTTGTGACTGATTGGAGGTGGCTGTTCATTGTTTCAGATGAGCCATTGTTTTTAAAGAAACCGTTTGTTTTTATTCGCACCTTACGGCTGGCTGTGTAAATTAAAGGGTAAAGTTGCGCCAAATATGGTAAGCCGTAAAAAATAAACTGGGGACGAAAAGAAAAAGAAAAGAATTGAACGCACGCACTATTCTGATCGGAACGTTTTCCCAGAAATACTTGCATGAACATTAGAATCTCCTTTACATATCGACACTGTTGCTAAGAGATTTGCACGATTTTATATATATATATAAATATATATATATATATATATATATATATATATATATATATATATATATATATATATATATATATGCTGTGAAACAGCGAAACAGTCTGTCTGTGGGTGACAATATATATACAATTTATTGAAAAAATTATTTCTTATTTTCTATTAGGAGAGAAAATTGAATAGTCCCTTAAAAACAAAATCTATCTAGTGAAGAGAAAATTCACGATGACAGAATTTCTTTGATTTAACTCAATGTAAATACATTTGTAAGATTGGCACAAGGACACGCTTTGGCAATATCACTAAAATGAGAAAATACTGTAAATGTCTAGAGAGATAAAAACATGTAAGTGTAATCTATGATAAACATTACACACGGTTTTAGAGGAGAAATGTCCATCAGAAGGTTGACATGAAAGATAACTCTTAAAAAAAAATATTAGTGGCTGCCTCTGACATGCGAGCAGATAGACGTTAGTCTTGAAATATACATACGAGGGACAAACCGGATGATTGGTAGATATATAATCACCCACCTGAGAAATATATTTTTTTACATAGTCACGAGAATGTAGAATCCACGTTCGGAGAAATCTCTAAAGCCACACAATCGATCACTGAGAATTCGAACTTGAAAAAAAGTATAGTCAGGTGTTGTAATTAGATTGTATGTCGATAAAGTTTACAAAAGAAGACAAGGAACTAAGAAGAATTGGCAGCATGGATTATCTTATCGCATATCAAACATTTTATTTTCCATTCTTATTTTTGATGGGTTAACTGCCAGAGTTTAAAATTACAATTTTTCAAGTTCGAAAAGAGAAGACATTACTCAATTGTTATAGCAGTAGCATAGTAATGTGAGGTTCAGTCTAAATAGTCTAATTAGAATATATTTCTTTTTTCAAATTCATCTTAGAAATCAACTACTTTTTTTTTTAATAATTTCACCTGAAGCAAGAGAGTAAAAAAAAAATGGAGACACAATATGTTATGGAGTGTGAAAGAATAAGAAAAAACAAAAAATATTTATTAAGCAGCGAAAACAGTAGAAGCGTGATATGTCCCGGAAAGAGATATATTTGGTCGAAATGGCTGAGTGGTTTTGGCTACTGTAACCAAGTAGTACACGTTAGCTTTAATCGACTGGTACTCGTCTTAGTCGCAGGCAATATGCTTAGGCAATAGGTGTAAACCAATAGGATAGCCAATGGCGTAGTCCAATGGGCGTCGTCACTGACTTTACCTCTTTCTACCTACACATCCGTCTGTATTTATGACTGACATCAGCCAATCATATTACGGTGGGGAACACAGGTGTATGCATATTCCATTATATGAAAGTGTAATCAAGAAGATTGTAGATAATAATTGACATTGAATTTGAAATTTTGAAGATCAAAGTTGGCTGGAAAAAATGGAGTCGGAAGAGAGTCCCACAAGAGATAAGTATGAGAAAAGAAACTGTTAGTTTAGAACTTACGGTTACATTTAATCAATTCATCTGTAAATTGATGTGACCATGCCAGCAATCTAGTACTGTACTTACGGTTACATGTAGTCAATTCAACTGTGAATTAGACCTTGTTTCTAATCTAGGACTGCACTTAAATTCATAAAGTCTAGGTACCACAACGAACACCTCACCCGAAAAAGTATTTATAGAAAAGTCACATGGAAGCTACATTACTGTGGTGGGAAAGTGAGTGTAGCCGAGATGCCACGTCAAGACCAATAATAATGCTGATTCTTCTTTGGGTTTATCAAAAATCTCTAAATATATAGTAAGACCACTGAACCACATGTAGCAGCTATTTTGTAAGCATGGACGAATGATAGACACATAGCTATTTCAGACATATTCTGGAGAAATTATCGTCTAGTACGACACAGTGAACCGACGGGAGCTCAGATGATGATTGCTTAGTATTCTTAAAATCTGCGAGATTGTTTGCTGTGATATACTGATCAGTTTTAGAATACGCTCGCGAGTCCCGTGACCAGTTAAGCTTTTAGGGGCACTGCATATTCTACAACCGTAGAAACAACGGCAGCGTCTAGGGAGGGATAGCCTAAGGGGTCACCACTCGCTTCATACCGATTTTTAATCTATGCTGGTCATTTTCTTAGACATGTTAACCTACCAAGACTAAAGAAACCTTTTTTTCATCCTTGTTATCTAACGCCTAGCTGGACGAATTCATGACTTTTCCAAAGGCCTTAATGAACGGAACCGACTTGGTCAGAAATTGAACTCATTTTCCATTTTAGGCGATGATAGCCATGATACTCTCACATAATTTGTATTCTTAAATGCTTACTTAGCTTTTCCATTTTTTATTGAGCTCGTGCACACTAATATCTCGCCAGAACTTCGTATCTTAAGTTTGGTTTGTTTTATTTAATGGCATATCAAATATGGGTCATGTTATGCCAAAATTTTATTTCCTTGGGAATTTTGGTAATTTTTCTTTTACTATTAAAATCTATTTCTATAGAAATCTTTGCGATAAAAATTTATTTTTATACATTCATATTGTTTTGTCGTCGGTTTGGGGGTTCATTATTTCCTCATAGCTGGGATTCTAACATGCTATCATCCCGTGTCAGGGTGGACCTGGGAAAACCAGCAATTAAGAGGTTGTTCCACACACCTCAAAACCTCCCGGATGTAGTTGCTGTCGGGTGTAGTTATTTATCATACACAGGACGGTGTATCCTATGTAGCCGTTGGCAATGTTTGCTTTTTTACTATCCTCCCCACTGCTTGTTCCGCTTTCCATCTATACAAACTCCTTGGATAGCTTAGTCACTGTTTTCCCTCTGACATCTTACTTTCCCCTCTGACATCTCACTTTCAATACGTCTTGTGAGTGTAAAATTCTCCCAGCCGTCTTTCCTCTTTTTCTGATTCTAAGCATAGGACCTTTGTGTTTCTATTTTCCCTTAAACTTTACCATTGATCACCTGCTCTGTTCGCCGTACTCCCAACATTCTTCTGCATAAGCAGCATCTCTGTTGCCACAGTTTTACTTTTCATCTGCAGAAAATTGTCCATCATTCACTGCCATATAAGTGGAGCAATGTTACATAGCAAGTGAGGCCAATTTATTTATAAGGATTTCTTTCGATTTTTTAATACTCTGTTTTCTAAATTTCAATTTTATTTTTCGCTATTTCAATACACCTTCGGATTTCGGTGTCATATTTCCCGTACCCTGTTAAAACACTTTCCAGATATTTCAATTTCTGTACTCGTTTAATTGTGGCATCTCTAATTCGTAACTAGCATCTTGGGTTGTTTCTTTTGCCCACAGACATGATTTCTATGTTTTTTTTATAATTGTGCGTTAGTCCTTTCTTCCCGCTTTCCTTTACTACCTTGTCAACGATTTACAGTTTTCATTCTCGGAAGAATAATAAAAAAAATAATAATGTTGATAATGGATGCAATAATTGGCAAATTACAAATGTCTAATTTATTAATGGGGTGAAACTTTTCCTTTCCTCTTTCTCTTGTTAATTAATTATATTAATTTAATTTCTTAAAATTTATTTCTAAAAACAGAAGTTCTTTTGTTGGAGCAAAATACACTCAACTCAAATGAATCGAGTTTTACAGAAATTCTTAAGCAATAGAGTAGAATAGTGAACAGAAAGACATGTTTACAACAGCGTACCTTAATATCAGAGTATAATGAAAGATTTTCTGGGTATTGAACTCACTAGCAATGGCTCTAATCGATTAGTTTTTTGCATATTCCTGGATTTCTAATTCCTTCAAATGTTCCGTAGAGAATTTCAAGACTATTTCAAGCGTATCTATAATAATTGGCACTGCTAACGTTTCCTGCTGCTTTCTATCATGCTTTATACTTACAAGAGACAGATTAGACAAAAATTGTTGCCATATCTGGAATAGGGTTTGCTCAATACTCCCTTCCTAACCTTGTTCCAGTTCAACGTAGTTTAAGAATACTTATTCTCCATTCGACGACCTTATTTCCCACAGGCACAACGTCACAAGCCTGTCGCTATATTATCGCTATTTCCTATCTGATTAGTTATATTCTAGATTTTTCACCTTTCCCACTCTCACAACTTGGACACGATATGCTACTTACACAGAGCCGAATCATCCTCATTTCCTCTGCATATGACAACTTACAATGTACCACACCACCGTATGCAGTAAAAAAAAATAAATAAATGGAAGATGACGACTAAGTCTCTTACACACAACATTACTTTATTAATTATTTAATTCTTTATGTGCGAGACTTTGTTGTTTCTTTTTCGCACGTGTACAGTACTTTCTAACTAAGAAGTAAATGATTGTCTGTCTGAGTTTGTTGTGTGTATATATATATATATATATATATATATATATATATATATATATATATATATATATATATATATATATATATTTAAGTGATTCATCGAGTCTGAAACCTCAACAGAATGCACTGGACGGCCGTTTCGTCCTATATTTGGGACTCATCAGCAGTGCGCATCCATTACCGAGAATTGAAACCCTGACAGTTAGGTCGTCAAGCAAACGTCTAACCAACTGTTCGAACGGGCCTCGGTGACGAAGAGGTAGGAAATCAGACTCAATATAGCGCCGCTCGCTCATATACACCGTGGTGGAACTCAACTGAGATTCTCTTTAAGCATAGGACTGTGTCCCCTGGAGCCACGACTACTATCACCAAGCCGCACTCTCCAGAGCATTAGAAGCCGGTTCAAGCAATGATATACATTTGAAATTATTAGGAGAAGTTGATAATTATATTTAAGTGATTCATTGGAACAGTTGGTATGGTGTTTACTTGACAACCTAAGTCCTGTGCTTTCTGTTGAGGTTTCAGACTCGATGAATCACTTAAATATAATTATCAAATTCTCCTAATAATTTCAAATATATATATATATATAATATGGAGAAAACAGCTGAAATGTTGCAAATTAAAAGAAAAAAAGTTGCATGTTTTTTTGTGAAAGTATTTATTTATATTTTTTTATATATATATATTTGATATTTCATATCCCCGATCTTTCGTCAGAAATTAATTAAATAAATGTATTCAGAAGTTTGTTTTCAAGTAGCGTCCGTCGCGAGACGCGGACGTCACGTGATGTGGAATGCAACTGTGTTTGAATATTTCTAACGTAAATCTAACGATAATATTTTAGATGTTGTTTAAAAAGGTTTTTTTAACTATATCTAAAGGAATTTTTTAACTATTGAAATATTTATATTCCCAAGTCTTCTCATTATGCTATATACATATATATATATATATATATATATATATATATATATATATATATATATATATATATATATATATATATATATGCTCCTGTCATGCTGTTATTTCCCACCCGTTCACATTTCAGGCACTTCAGGGTCTATCGATGTCAGCCACTGATTGCTAGTCGGCAAAGATTTGCACTTGGTGGCCAGGAGGTCATTTGCCAGGCCAAACTGATTATACAGCTGGCTTCTTCTGTGTGCATAGTCCACTACACCTTCATCTGTGGTGAGTCACATATGATACGTCAATTATAGATTGAGAACTAGAGATGGATATTATCAAGGAAGCGTAAAGCCGAATAAAGCCACGTCTGCTAAGAATCAAATTAGCTATGCGAAGTCAATGTTTGTATGAGAAAAACAGCTGCCATGTAAGTGGCTATTTTGAAAGAGATTTGTTAACGTCATGCAAGACTTGAAATAAGTATCTTCTTCGAAGATGTAATTAAAATATAAGATCTGAATATTCACCGACGATAATTTCAATTGAAGTTACTTTATAGAAACTAAATGTAGCGATACACAAAGATAAGCGGATACTATTGAAGCGTTATCTTTACATAAAAATCAGATAGTGATCTTAAAGGCGACAATTATGGCGGGAAAGATGTTGATGTCAAAAGAAGAATATGAAAGACAAAATAGGAAAAATAAAAAAAGAACGAGGAAAGAATTAGGAATAAATTTTTGTTTCCTTAAAAGGTAAGAAAAAACATGAGCCCAAATTAGAAATCAATGCTATTTAGTTTCTCTTGCCCGTTGGCCACCCAACAGTCTCCAAAATGTCACAAAACATTACATCAAAAACAGGCGCGAAAAAGGTAACGCGCATGCGCGGAATCTTCTAAGATTGGCCAATCATTTTACAACGTCTTCTTAGTTTCTTTCATTTTTGTTTCCTGTTTTTGCTTCTTTGCTTTCGTTTTATTTATTTTTCGTGTATGACTTTGCTTTTCTGGCGAAAGCGAACAATTTTTCTGTCGCATTTAGAAAATTAATCGCTCAATCAATATTGGCGTACATTTCTTCTTTTTCCCAAAAGAAATGAGAACACATTTTGCTTTTATTTGTCATTCGGGCCATTGTTCAGATGTTAAGTCAACGAAAAAGTAAATTCCTTTCTACCGGTCTTCTTTAAACGCGTTTATTATCCAGAATTCCTTTTCTTTTATTTACCTTCTCATTATCTCATCACGTTTTCTGTTCATCCGTTTGTTTGTTTTTTTTTATTCGTCGGCAATCATCATCATTATCTTCTGTATTATTGTTAGTTTTATTAGTTTAGCGCCTCTGTTTCTTATCTCTACCCTGTCAGTCGTGCTGTAATTACATTCGTTTCTATTATTACGATTATTATTATTATCAAAATTATTATAAATGTACTTTTTATTATTCTCATTTCTACTTATTCTAGTCAAAGATAAGCACCACAGAGAAACGGTGTGCGTCGTTAGTCTCTTCTTCTACTTCTATGTACCGTGTCCCTTCAGGACGTTGAAGATCAAGGCTCTCCACAATTTCCTGTCTTTTGTAGCTCTTAATAAACTTTGATATTTTGTTGTCTCTCCTAAAATCTTTACTCAAGCTCTCTAGGTATGTTGTTTTCTCCCCATCTCGTCTTTAATCTACCCTGTGAGTATCAAATTTTCCAATCTCTCTTTCATCGTTACTTGCCCTAGAAATTTAAACTGTCTCTTCCTGGTGTTAAATATGTCTTTTTTGTTTCCGTTTTCTCTAAAACTTCACCGTTGCTTACATGTTCATTCTATGGTATTCTCAGCATCCTTATGCAGAACAACATTTCTGTTGCTTCAAGTCTCTTCATCATCCTTGCGAAGATTTTTCAGTATTCACTGCCACGGGACTGATATTACATAATAGTTTAGTAATCTTTTCTTTGATTCTAACGAAAATTTCCTGTTGCTTAACACTTTGCTTAGCTTTTGGAAGGCATCTTTCGCTCTCCCAATGCCCATTCTGATTTCAGTGTCGCTTTTACCGCACTCTGTTAAAACACTTCCTTGATATTTAAATTGTTGGACGTGTTTCAATTTGTTGTCTCCAATCTGTAATTTCCATGTTGGGTCCTTTCCTTTTGCTAACAACCACCACCCACGCATTTTGTTTTCTTGCAATAGATGTTTAGCGAAACATAATTTAGGAATCCCATCTTCTCTAGGGCTCATCATAAATGGGTCGTAGGGTCAAAGCGGATTTTTTTCAAACAAATATATATGACAATTCGCCTTAATATAATTAACAGCTTTATCTTCGGTTCTGTTACTCAATAATTGATTTTATTATTACATTTTGGTGGGACATTCTAATTATTAATAATAATTCGTTATTATTATTATTGTTGTTGTCAATGTGTTATGTCTCCTGTTTTGTATCCTGTCGAGCCGGATCCAAACTATGGTCCTTATGCCCCATAGGAGAATTGTCATTTAATTGATAGCACTTTTCTTAGTATATAGATAGGATATTTCTAGTAGGGGCGATCATCTGGGCAACTTGTATGTTGGTTTTACCTGGGACACTGTTAGTAAAATTGTCTATTCCTTTTCTAACGAGGCCCAGTGCTCCGATTACTATTGGTACAGACTCAGTCTTCATTTCTCACATCCTGTTAATCTCGATTTCCACGTCCATGTATCTGGACAATTTCTTGATAATTTTCTTGGAGGTGTTTCTCTCAGATGGTACTGCTATGTCAATAAGCATACACTTTCTGAATTTCTTGTCTGTTTTGATAATATCAGGTCTGATGGCTTTTATTTCCTTGTCAGCTTGAATTAACATGTCCCAGAGGATAGTTACATCGTAATTCTGGGTAACTGTGTCTGGTTGCTTGTCATACCATCTCTCAGTGGTTTCGATTTTGTGCTTCTTGTATATTTTCCAAGGAACATATGTCGCTAAATTGTTATGTCTGTGGGTATATTCATTTGTTGATAGTCTCTTCACATCCTGAGATAAGATGGTCGACAGTTTCATCATATTTTCTACAGATCCTGAATTTCGGGTTAGTTCTCTCCTTGATTATTATTATTATAATTATTATTATTATTATTATTATTATTATTATCATTATTATTATTATTATTATTATTATTATTATTATTATTATTATTATTATTATTATTTCCTTGGATTTCTGTTTTATACAAATTTTATTCCGGGTCCCAACCAGAGAAATAAGCCTAGAAATGGCTTAATGACATTTTCCACTTATCATTTTGTGTAAAAATATAAACCTAAGCTCACAGACAAGTTTCATAAAATTGTACAGGTCTTATCTCTGTAAATGGGGCTGGGTGATGTTCATAAAAGTTTTCTTCAGTTTCCTTCCCGTAAAAGTTGCATATTTTCCAGTGCAGATATTGTCACACTCTGTCATGTCTAGTTTTAAATTCAGTGAGTGCTGATACCGTACAGCTTGATAAAAATGGTCAATTGTTTCTGATCCTTATTATTTAATCATTTCCCTCCATGCAAGTTGATAAAAAAATGCAAGAATGAAAGAAACAGAGAGGGCGCTGAAAGAACAAGTTTCAAGGAGACAGAAAATGACGAATGATATTGTGTGCGAGTGAATTCTACTTTGAATTTAATCAAGAATCTCTAAATATATAGCAGGATCACCGGACCATATGTAGCAGCAATATTCAAAACATGGACGAATTGTAGACTTATAAATATGTAAGATAGAAAGATTATCTGTTGTGACACAATGAACCAACATTCTTAGCAGCAGATCTTGTGTATATTAAATTAAACTTTCATTAAAATGTGTGTTTCTGCTCAAAGGAAAGTTATGCGCAATCAAAATGTGTAAACATTAAATTCGGACAAACTAATATTATTCCAGGGTCTAAAATTCAGTGAAATTATAGAAGAACATTTAAAATACGAAAGAGAAATTCTTATAAAATATGTAGAATTCTCTGATTATATTAAAACGTGCATGCACATTCTTAGAATTCTTTTAATATTCCACCATAAACTATTCCATTGATTTAACTTTCTTTCGGTTCACTAGACTGTTCTTATGTTTGGTATGATTTGTCGTGCGCCAATAACACTTGGGATTGTCTGAGTTTTGAAATGACACATTTGAATGAGGGTTTTATGGAATGATGACAGATGATAGAACCAAAAATTGGGTACCTTGTCATATACTGGGGAATTCTATTAACCTTGGTTATATTTTGCCATTCTTGTAGAGGTTGATTCTGTCATTCAATTTTCTTCACTTTGGATCCATTCTGCATTGGTGTTATATTTCTTTGGGCTGTTCCAAATATTCTTTCAAAATGTCTGCACTTTTTCAATAGATTGTGGCTTATTGACATCTATAACTGCTTTTCCAATTTCCCTGTAAAATTTATTAAGGTCTCTTTCGAATATCTTATGTTGGCTATAGAACCTACAACGTTTTTCCTATCGCGTTGTTATCAGTGTCTTTACCTGCAGTTTTAGTTTTAGCATTACTTGATCGATTGAATTTCATTTAGTGATTTAATTTTATATTTCTGCTTGATCTTGCTGCATTTGTGTATTTGAGACATTTGGGTTTCTAGTGACCTCATCTAGTATCGAAATCTCACACCTGATTTCTTTTATTTCTTGCATCAATTTTGCCTCCCAAGGTGGCTCTCTTTATCTGTTTTTTGATCTTTTCATTGTCTTCACTCCTCTCGTTACATTCTGAGCTACGCGGACCATGTTGACCCGGGAGACGGCCGACCCGGTATGAATATTTGTTCATAATCATTGAGATTTCTTTTTCTTGTTGGGTCCATTCTGGGGTTATGTTCCTTTGGGCTGCTCCAAATATTCTTTCAAAATGTTTGCACTTTTTCAATAGATGGTGGCTTATTGACATATCTACAAATGCTTTTCCAATTTCCCTGTAAAATTTCTTAAGGTCTCTTTCGAATATCTTATTTTGGCGATAGAAAATACAATGCTTTTCGTATTGTCTTGTTCTCTGTACCTTTAACTGTAGATTCTCTTTTAGTATTTCTTTGATTGGTCTTCCTGCATTTGTGTGTTAAGATATTTTGAGTTTCTTATCATAACTCAAATCTGATTTACTTTATTTCTCGCATCAATTTTGCCTTCCAAGCTGATTTTTTTGTCTGGTGTTTGAGCTTTTTGTTGTCTTGGCCCCAAGCTTCCCAGTAGCTGCTAAAGCTGTTGCGTATATGACATTGTTAACTTCTCTGATGTTTCTCAGTGGTCCGTCCGTTAATAGTGTTTCCTGTACAGCGTTGTATATTTGCACACTTTGTCATATGAATGTTTGGGAGCTGGTCTCTATCTGACATTTATGGGCGAGTTACTCTGCTGAGTATTTGAATGATGTGGTTTTTCGCTTCGGTGATTTCAGATTTGTTCTTTCCAAGGAATTCTGCACTAATGTCTTTTCACTAATCTTCCGTGACATAATCTAGATAACGGCAGATTATGTCGCATATAGATTTTTCGGTTTTAGTTCATGAGAGATTATTATGCCGTTTTTCATTTATTTTAGTTTTTACCTCATCCTTTATCATATTATTTATTCTCGCTCTTATTTCTTTATTGTTTGAGCGATGGGTTATTGCATGCGGTCTTATATTTAGTTTCATCTGATCTATTTCTGCATTTATTTCGCACGATATCCCTGCAAGCCTGTTTGAGTTGAGATATGGTCATATTGCTGTTTTACTATAGTTCACCATATTTGGTATGTCTCATCCGTGATGTTCTTTTATGGATTTTTGAGTTCGGGGGGAAAAGGATGCCATGTCTATTTGATACCCTTCACGAATCCATTTCGTTCGCTTTCTTTTTATTAATTGATTTGGCATCGAGTCACTTCGTCCAGGTTTGGGGACCAGCTGCCTGATCGTTGTTGAAAGAGTTTGTTCGAATGACAGGTTTTTCGGTCCCAGACAGGTTCCTCTCTGAGAGACACAGCCCTTGGTGACCCGGGTGACGACCGATCCTGCATGAGTATTTGTTTGTAAGCATTGAGATTGTTGATGTTTCTTTCTCTTTTTTTTGCGTTTTATCTTTGGTCATGATACCAGCTCTAGGGCGACTGTGGACCAATACTAAAGAGCTCATCCTACCCATAAAACAGGGGGGTATCTTCAGATGTCCAAGTTTCGGGAGTTCATCATCTTGTGCCTGTATTCAGGTAGGTAACATAGGGATATGGAAATTGTATTGACCATACTAAGCTTTAACTTAGTATAAATCTCAATGACTATTACCAGATGAAAGGTCAGAGGTAAACATAAATTTACATTGGGATAATGACAAGAAAAAAACATAAGGAATAGAAATAAAATAAAAATAAAAATAAAAATAAAATAAAATCAAAGAAAATTTAAATAATATTAAAAAGAAAAGAAATATTTAATTTCAAATTAATTGTATAAAACTTCACACAGCTTCCATATTGAAACGCGACAACAGAGTGACATCGGGCAAGGATTAACATGTTAAACTTGCAGACGCCAATAAGAGTGATAATAATCAAGTTTTAGGGGGTAAATCACCCCCTACACCCCCGGTACAATATGTTAGTGGAAGGGACACTAAGTAATTCATCAAACAAATAAAAAAACACAAAGAAAAAAATATGGTAGATTTTAAATTTGGGGTCATTTCTAACCCACCTCATAATTAGAAACACCAAAAAGTAGGATTCTTACTCAAAAAAGTTCGTCAAAATGGACATGACCACATTAGCACACTAAGATTCCATCTGTAAAGGGGGAAAAGAAGAAAAAATGTTATTGTTGTTATTATTATTATTATTATTATTATTACTATTATTATTATTATTATCCCCAGTTTTCATGGCTTGCGATTTCAGAAAATGCTTCACATCTTTTACCTGTGATCTGAGGTAAATAAAGGTTTTTTTTGCGAAAGTTATTGAATACATTATTCGCTTGAAACAAAAGTGCGTGGAGATTTTTAGTGAATTAAAAAATATTTACTTCTTTCTACATATTCAACTACATATTTTTTCATCTTTGAGGCAGCTTCATCATTCGATCCTCCCAGAATTTGGCATCTTTCTCGCCGACGAGAAAGTTTTCCGAGTATTAAGATTCTTCACATTAAGAGAATTCTGTATGAAACTAAGTAAATGTTAATTCGAGGGTGCCAAATGACGTGAGCATTGCAAGTTTAGAATAAGATCCCAGTCAAACTGTTCCAACAGCTTCCCGGTTAGCAAAGAGACGTGAGTTTTGGCGATGTCCTAATGGAAGACAACAGCCGTCCGACTGGTTAATTCCAAACGAATTTTATCGATTGCGGACTTTAATCGGTCCAGCTGGGTAAACGACTTCAACCTGAGATTTTACGAAAGGTGTTAATAATAGGTAACGCTCTTCCAACACCAACAGAACCATTTCATCAACTTCTTCAGATGCAGATCGGTTTTTTCATTTTCTCTAGGGCATTTTCCATCGACTCTGTTCTTGTAAAAAATGAATTTTGTTGATTTTTGAGTAGAGAATTTCAAATTGAAATACACTCCATTATTTCTTTCTGTTACTCGTATCGATGCGTTTTGCAACGCTAATAATAGGTGGATTGTACTTGTGATTTTATGTGTTAGGAGACCTTCATTATTTTTAATCAGTTTTTTTTTCGATAGGGCCATCATCAATGACTATAAACCTTCTAGTTCATTCTCGGTTTTACAAACCCAAATTTCAATTTCTGAACCTTGCGAATCCGTTACGAACTGGATTGTCAGCTATGGGATCATCTCTTTAAATATCAACTATCTTCTTTTTTTTCTTTTTTTTTTCTTTGCTTTTTGTACAGACTTCTGGATTTCGGGAAATAATAAAATAAAATTAGGAATTTGCATCTTGTTTTCCTCCATTTTTACTTTTAACATAAGAACATTTAATACTCGCAACATACACACGAATCATGTAAAGATCGTGTTGAAATGTCACCTTTCTGAATATCTTCGTATATCATTCCGTCAGGTGCGAAAAGGGATCACGTGTTCCAACGCCACCAACCGAATTCAATACATTCAGCTTTTCTGACTGTGCTAGCGGTGTTCACGAGTACAATCTTTTGTATCTGAGATTTGTGAGGGGATTCTTAGGGTTTCTCTAAATGTGTGTAGCACTATTTAAGTTATTAAGAAACAGGAACATTTCGTTAGAAAGAAAGATATGAATATTACATCGTTATGTAATATCGGTCCTCCTATATGGCAGTGAATGAGGAACAATCTCCTCACAGATGAAGAAGGGACTTTAGGTAGAAGGAATGCAGTTTTCTAGAAGGCTGAGAATACCATGGACTGAAGATGTGAGCAAAGTTTTAGGGAAAATAGAAACAAAAAGACACTTTTGCATAGCATTAAAGAGAAATTGTTGAATTTTCTGGAGTAAAATGTGCAGAAAGAAGGACTGGAGAATTTGATACTCACAGGGAACACTGAAAGCAAGAGGTGCAGGGGAAAACATCGCATAACCGGCCGAACGAATTTGTGTAAATACTTAGAAGAGCAGGGTTTAGATGAGATAACAGTAAGACAACGTTTAGGACAGAAACCTGTGGAGAACCGTGATCGCCTGAGTACATACTGAAGAAGAAGAAGAAGAAGAAGAAGAAGAAGAAGAAGAAGAAGAAGAAGAAGAAGAAGAAGAAGAAGAAGAAGAAGAAGAAGAAGAAGACGTGAGGAGGAGGAAGAGAAGAAGACGTAAGGAGGAGGAGGAGAAGAAAAGGAGAAAAAAAGAAGAAGAAAATGAGAAGAAGAAGAAAAAGAAGAAGAAGAAGGAGAAGAAGAAGAAGATGGAGGAGGAGGAGAAGAAGAAGACGCAAGGAGGAGGAGAAGAAAAAGGAGGGGAGAAGAAGAAAATAATAATAATAATAATAATAATAATAATAATAATAATAATGAGAAGACGAAGGAGAAGAAGAAGAAGAAGAAGAAGAAGAAGAAGAAGAAGAAGAAGAAGAAGAAGAAGAAGAAGAAGAAGAAGAAGAAGAAGAAGAAGAAAAAGAAGAAGAAGAAGAAAAATGAGAAGAAGAAGAAAAAGAAGAAGATGGAGGAGAAGAAGAAGAAGACGTAAGGAGGAGGAGGAGGAGGAGAAGAAAAAGAAGGGGAGTAGTTATTCATGCTATTTCGTTTTCAAGGTCCTTGTATTTTTAAATCATTATTATTGAGTGAAATAACACCAAGATAACAAAGAACAGAAACACAATATACCAATCTTGACAATCAGTCTAATAAGTGTATAGCCGTTACATGCATCACAGCCAAATGTGCGAGATTTGATTTCTTGCAATTAAAAATATCTTCACTCAGGTAACACACTCCGATTGAGGGTGTTTCGATGTATCTAGGTGTAACACCAAACGCTGCCCAAATCTTCCAACTTTAAAAGTAACCCTCTGGCCTTGATGTGCACCAATTACTCCCGCTCATGAACAGAGATGTACAATGTATCAGCCTCTAAGGGACATACCCACCAGGTTAACACAAGCAAACCCGTGGTACTGAATGCGATATATACTACCGTCTGTAACATTATTATTTAATTATTTATGCTGACGACACAACAGTTTATCATAGTGTTGTTTGTAAGGTCAATAAAGTAAAAGTGTCAGTAGCTCTCGAAAATGACTAACAATCAGTTGTTTCTTGTTTGTTTTTTTTAGTAGCATATCAACCCCTCTGTCGGTTATTTAATGCCACAATCTAAAAATTTAGTATGCAATTTTATTTTATTTTTTTTGATAATAATGGTTTTAGCGATACAAGTCTTACTAATTAATCCATAGCTCGGGGGAGAAGAGGTAGATTCATGCCTTTTCAAAGATATTTGCGCGTAAGTGAATATAACAAGTCAAAACGGAATTGGAACTCCAGTTAAAAATTCCGATCCATTATCTATTACACCACCCGCACTTTCCAAGTTTACAGCACTTGGTATTCCCAAGCGGTCACCAATCTAGTTACTGACCAGGCTCAACGTTGCTTAACATCGGTGATCGTACGGTAACCGGTCTTTCAATGCGATGTGGCCATAAACCTTGACAATCAGTTGTTAACTGGGGCAAGAAATTGTTTGTAAATTTCAAAGCCTCTAAAACCAAAGTGCTCTTTTTAATCATCACCGAGAATCCGTTCTGTCTTCTCTAGGAGAAAAAAACAAACTCATAGCGCCTTCTTAGCCTCACGTTTTCCACTGACATGAAATGGAGAGAATATATTGAATCAACTGCTATCTCTGCTGCCAGGAAAGTTTGTTCACCGTGCCAGAAAATTATTCTCGCCAGAATCCATCTTGTACGTTTATAAATCTACCATTCATCCGTACATTGAATATTTCTCTATTATCCGACTAGTTTTCCTTCTATATATCTCGAAATTCTCGACATAATCCAAAGAAGGTTGTGTCATATTATCGGTCCTGACCTGGCATCTCGACATCATTCATTTTCTCATCGATGTAACGTGGCTGACCTCTATCTTTTCTATAAATATTTTTATGGCAGCTGTTCTAAGGTGTTCTCCTCCTTAGTATCTCGACTGTATGAAATGAAGCATACTACTAGATTGGCAATTAGGTCTCATTGTTGAAATAGGTAAATGTAACAGTAATTTATATTTTAATATTTTCTTTTCTCGCAGTTCTCTTTTTTGGAACACTCTCTAGATTATTATTTCCCTGACACTTAAGTTCTTCAATCTCAACGTTCTTTTTCTTGTTACATGTTATTCTATTGTCCTTTCTCTTCACTAAATTCTTATCATTCACTTTCCCTTCCAGTAACCCCTTGTGTCTTAGTAATATTATTACCAACTTCTTTTTTGCTGAAACTTGTTCTTTTATTGTCCTTTCTCTTCACTAAAGTCTTCTCATTCCCTTTCCCTTCTAGTAACACCTTGGGTCTTAGTGGCATTATCGCCATCTTCTGTCTTCCTGAAGCCTGTTGTGTTATTGTCATTTCTCCTCATTCTCTTTGTTTCCTTCACTCCAAATTTATAGAAAAATCGTACAGATGCATGCTGGGATTTCTTTCTAGCCAATAAGACATGCCACTTCTCGGTTTCATCCGACTTCGTTGTTCTTTCTTGTCATGAAGTCAGAATGCTGAGACGACTTTTCTGCATCCATTTTGTTTTTAAACGTCATTTTGTGAACAGTTTTCCTTATTACTGCTGATTTGACTACTTTTGTCTGGCATATATTGGTTGCTTAGTATTATTTTTAACCCCTTTTCTTTCTTTTTTTTTTAGTGCAAAATCTGTCATTTCTATTTGATACACTCTTTCCCTCCCGGTTATCCCTTGCGTCTTAATGGCATTAACACCTTCCCTTGGGTGAAGTGACTGAAAAGAAAAGGTATTCCTTGAGCCGCCATAACAGGCATTGTATAAAACACGAAGAAGCATTGTCAGGCATTATCGCACCCGTTTTATTTGTGAAAGAATTTAAATTGACATATTAAAAAT
>OZ038513.1:79169915-79174915 GCA_964036315.1 Acanthosepion esculentum
TTCATTTGAAATAATAATTATTTAGTTAAAAATGGGATTCATTTATCTATTTGTCTCCGAACCAATCTTAAATATTACGGAGCATCCATAAGAAATGTAATCTGTTAGTGTTCATGCCTGACACATTGTCGGTCTTTACTTTTACTGATTTTGGGTCATTTTTTTTTCGAATAGAAGGTAGATCATAAGAATTTGGGATTTTATTACTTTCCCTTCGTTCTGTCTTGACTGCGAGCGTTCCTGCTTCAAAGGTTCCCTTATACTTCGTGTATTTTATTCGAATCTTGTCACTAGCAAACACATGGAAACTGGAAGGAGGCTACGATGAGTCAAGCTCAATCAAATGAAGTAGTGGAATCACATTTTCCGCGTTACTGAGATTTTAATATTTTTCTAGTGTATATTTTATAAATTCCATCAGTATGGCTGATGCTAACCTCCATTCATTGCGCCTTTTTGGCCTAACGTTTTCGACCGACATAAATATAATCTTGTCTTGACCAGCTTAATTAGACATGCATACACACACACACACACACACACACACACACACACACACACACACACACACACACACACATATATATATATATATATATTTGTGTATTTAGGCAGCAATCCTTGTTTCAAACACATTTCATTGAATACGACAGACAAGATGTTTTTATTTACTTTTTTATACAATTTCTTATGCTATCTAAAATATATTTTCTTTTCGGATGTTAAATTATATAAAAACTGTCCGAATGTTCTTTTTATCCGAGCGCTTTCGGCTATACATTTAGCCATTTACCATACAGTGGGCTATGATAAGTTTTTAGCCACCGTTAATTACAGTAATTTTGGTTTGTGTAATAACGTATCTTCTTTCTTTTTTCAGACAATACCGTGTTAGTATCAGTCTACTCTAATCTATGATAGTTGACTTATATTTTGTAATGAAAGTTCGCGGAAGTAAGAAAATTGGTGAATTTCAACGTAACCAAATAATAAGATGGCATCAGTGTGGCAAGTCAAATAGATAAATTGCTTGGTTTTTCCAGGTTAATCATCAAACGGTTAATAATATTGTCAAGAAATGTAATGAAGAAAACCATTCAAGAAGACCAAGCATCGTTTCTGAGTGAACGAAAAGGGCACTGAAGAGGGACGTCATCAGAAACCGTCTTCAGAGCGTCAAAGATGTCGCCAACAGCATAGAAATATCGCCATATGCGAAGAGAAAGACTCTGAAAGAGCTAGGCTATCAAAGAGGAGTTACAAGAAAGAACCTCTTGATTTCAGAAGCTAATAGGAACAGGCGTATGGACTGGGCGAGAGAATTCGAGAGCAAAGATTATGAATTTTGGCTGTCAGGATCAGATGAAAGTAAATTCCGCTAATATTCAAATTCGAGATTGCTTTATGTTTGGAGAACTCAGAATGAGACTTGGAACACTGAATATCTGCAGGCAACCGTGAAACATGGAGGGATTGGAGTAATGGTATGAGGTGTACTCTGGATTGGAGGGAAATCTGTGCTGATTCTTGTTGACGAGCGGTTGAATGGTCCAAAATACTGTCAAATATTAGAGAAAGGACTATACCCACTATTTGAAACCAATTAGTTTGACAAGAATGTCAACCCTTTTCAAGAAAATGGAGTGCCATGTCATACGCGAAAAGTAGCAAAGGCCTGGAAGGAATAGCAAGGAATCAAGTCACTGCGATGGGTAGCCCAAAATCCTGACACGGAACCAATAGAGTACTTTGGGAGCAAATTCATCGAAAACTTGGAGAGCGTGAAACCAAAATCACGTCAGTGTCAATCGTTAAAGAAACATTGCCGAAGGAGTGGCAAAATATGGATCAGACGATTGTTGATAACTTGATCAAATCCATGAAAAATCGGACACAAGCACTGAAACTAGCAAATGGAGGAGCTACTCTATACGAGTTCCAAATACTGTTTATTTATGTTGAGTTGAGATTACGTAATTAAACTTTGAAATTGGATGTAGTTTATTTCTCCTGGCTAAAAAAAAAAAACTTTTCTTAGGCCACTGTATAGGAGGACTGATATTACATAATAGTACAGTCATTTCTTTTTTTTATTTCTCTCTAAAGATTTCCTTCTGTTTTTTAAGAGTTTTCTTAGCTTTTGGAAGGCATCTTTCGCTATACCAATGCGCCTTCGGATTTCAGTGTCGCACTTTCCGTCATCTGTTTAAAAAATTCTCAGATGTTTAAATTGTTGTACTGGATTTATTTTGGTATTTCTAATTTTTAATTTGCATATTTATTTCTGTAAAAATTCGAAAGAGCAATCACCTGTCTCTTGAATTCGACCTCTTTCGTTGTTTTCTAAGTAGCGGAAAATTGACACCTCAAATCCGAATTAAGATTTCTGAATGAAAGTTACAAGAAATGGACAGAAACGCATTTCGAACTTCAAAGTAAATGAAGATAAGAGGAAATTAAAAATATAAGTCTTTTAATAATGGTACAGACTTTGAAAAATCGTTGTCTCATTTGGCTCAGTCTCGGCTGCAGATAACAAGAGAACCAAAGTCAAAATGCCATCGCCTATTCACAAGAACCATTATTCGCCGATTCAGGCAGCGAGGTGAATCTTTCGAAAAACGTTGCAGAGAACCACCTCCACTCGAGGAAGAAGTGTTAGGCGTTGCAGAGAGCAATCAAGTCAGAAGCAAAAAGCAAAAAGCAACAAGCGAAAAGAGGAGAGAAAGAGAAGAGGTACCACAATTAAATAAGTTGTTCTAATTAGGGGAGGGGGAAGAGTACACAAAAGGTAAATGTAGGCTGACATCGATTTTTATCAATCAGATAGGTTCTTCTTTTGGTTGATGTCTTGAGACATTCGAAAAATGTTCTCAATTAAATAAAATCAGATTCGTAGCTTTTCAGAAAGTTTTCACAAGATAGGCAATGTCTAGAGATATTTAAATGAAAGCTTTGCGTACTCAATCAGAAGGCGAGTAAACCTGTTTGGAAAGTCCACAGTCTAACCAAGACGAAATTTAACAAGATAGACGCATGTCTTTTCTGTAAGACCGTATTCTTCTGGCACATACCTCTTCCTTAACGGATGAAAATTTAGTTCCAAGGGAGCTTGTCTCGATTGACGCTGTTTTATCTTGTTTTCATTCGTTTATTTATTTATGTTTATCTTGCAACTTCACGTCATTATCCTGGAGGTTAGCATCAGCCATGCTGGTGGAAGGTAAAAAGGGTTCCCTCAGATGATTAAAAGAGAGCAGTTTCTTTTATGTGGTGTTAAAATTAACAATCCACTCCTTGCTCCAGGTAATTTTCTTGAAAATATAGCAGAGTGGTTTCACGTTGTATTTTCCACGATGTTTATCAAGAGATAACTTCGATTACTCTGGCCCTTAGAATTTGGTTCGCCTAACTTATTATAGGTTTTCCTTTTCATCCTGTTTAAAATCGTATCCATCTAAAAAATTAAATTATTTAAGTTATACTTATTTTATGTTCTTTGTTCGAGGTGGTCGATCTTGTCTCTTCACGACGTCCTATTTTTACTAGCATTTTGAACTCCTTCCTATACCTTCCATTTGCATAAACTTAAGTAGATTACTCACTCTTTCCGTGTAGCAATCGAATGTATTCTGTGAGTACCAAATCCTCCAACACCTCATCTTACCTAATTCAATTTCAGAAATATCGACGGAGACTTTCCGATTTTAAGAACAGCTACAGTTTCGTTTCGACTTTTCTTAAAACATCTTTGCTTACGTGAACTGTTCAAGGAAACCTTGGCATTCTTCCGTTAAACCAGATCTCAAGTCTGCACTTCGTGTGAGAGGAAACGATCCGCTATTCAATGGTTGATATTAGGCACTGTCAGTGTTGGGAACAATGGTATGTTAATAAGAACAGAAAATTCAGTGGTATCTTCAGACGAAGATAATCACCATGTAGTTTAGATAACACTCGCCATTTCTATAAACTCACTATCTCCGACATTCTTTACTCGTAAATACAGGGCACTGTAATATATATATATATATATATATATATATATATATATACATTTGTCTGATTTCTCCCAATCTCTGACGAAGCTTGAATAAAAATTAAACATGTTTGATTGATATACGTTTCCTATTTGTTCTTTATTTTACCGTCCTGTCGAATTTCGATCCACATTTGATCGGATTTTTTTATTAATAATATGATCCCCCCACAAGAAGATACACCGTCCACAAAAACATCCCCATTTCTCTGTTTGTTTCTCGCTCAGTTGATGAAGAAGTCAGGCATGTCCGAAATTTTCTTTCCGTGCTTCAGTTCTGTCATATGGTTAATAATTAATATTTAATAAATGTTTTTCGTACTAATTATTTTGGTACCCTTTTCTTTGTTCTTATTTTATTAACTAACCTATATATTTTACATACTATAAAAAGCACGCGTGAACCATTTCTTCTAATCATATATATATATATATATATATATATATATATATATATATATATATATATATATATATATATATATATATATAAAAGTGAACATTGAAGTCAACACTCAGAGGCGACAGGCTATTTCATGCTGGGCGCAATCCCAAGTTTTAAATAAGTTTGGGGCTTGTAAAAGATGTATAAACGAAGTTCTTACCAAGATTTTCTAGGAAAATTAATTTCATTCATTTGTAAGTCTTGAAAGTAAAAATCCGATTTTTGAAAGATTTTCCAAATCAATGTATATTTCACCGCAAAGAAAGACGCTAAATCTTACTATATTAATTTATGATCTCCGAAGAAAAACGAAATTTTAAAGCACAAATTCGAACGTTTTACAAAGGATCAAAAATATAATTTAATAATCAAAAAATCTTTTGCCCTTTCCTATTAATAATAACGTAAAGATTTTGACGATAAAAACTTTTTTTTTTTTAGTAAGTTTTGGGAATTTTTCATCTTGTATGCTCATTTTTCAGCGAATCTTTAGAGGCTATATATATATATATATAT
>OZ038513.1:79179915-79289915 GCA_964036315.1 Acanthosepion esculentum
CCAACAATTAATATAAAACAAAAATAAGACACAAACGAAGTCCTTTCTCTTTGGAAATTCTTTAACGCAAATAATCAAGAAGCTTTGCCAACTCTGAGAAACATACATTCGAAAAAAGAAAGTGAAAATTCTTTATTCTCTTTTGCGTATCAAAAACAATTGTTGCTTCTCTTTCCAATTTTCCAAGGAAAAACACTTCAAAGAAACACACGAAGTCGCAATAAAACATCTAATTTGTTTGACAAAATTTTCAATTCACTTTACTTTTTTTTCTTTTATTATCGTCTGCTTCTTCCAATTCTTTTACCGCTCAAAATGTTTGCAACCGACCAGGCCACAATACTGTTTTTTAATAGCATTTTCTAAAATTAATCAATTTAACAATTCTCTCTCTATTTAGATTTTATTTTTGAAAATTACCATTTAAATTCTTAAACTCCTTATCCGTCACTTTTACTACAGGTAAAAATTTCAGGGAAATAATTTGTTTTTTAAAGAAAAAGTCAATGTTTTGTTTTATAAATATATATATGTATACATATATATATATATATATTCACAATTGTTGAAACAAAGCAGCGGTCTCTCAGATGGGGAGAGCTCGGGGAGCATGGGGACTTGGAACAGGAAGAACAGCAGTTCCAGTAGGATGCTGCTCCTCCTCACATTTCTAATGTCACCATGAGATGGCTCCGTTAAATGTTTGGGAAGCATCTCGTTAGCAACAAAGCTGAAGTGGAATGGGCACCTCACTCGCCTGACCTGAACCCCCCACATTTTTCCACGGGGGTTCTTCAAGTACAACATCTACCGTGGCAAACCTTGCACCATTGCTGCATTGAAAGCAGTTATCACCCAGGAGTAATGCGCATGCGTTATCAACAACATCGCTTTCAACATTGCCTTCAACTGAATGGCAGATATCTGGAACATATACTCTAGGGTTCCTCTTGACATTTTTGGTTCATGTTTTAGACTAAATGGTTGTAGATCCTAAACTGTTATCATTTTAACTTTCAAAAAATGCCATTTCCATTACTCTATCATTACTCATAAACAGAGATTTAGATTTACTCAGAGAATATAATTTCCACATGCAGCCGTCTACCAACAACAACATTCCCAGGGAGAGTGAGTTCCACTTCTTTCTTCATTTCCCGTCTCGTTGAAAAAGGATACAGGCGTGTCGGAAAATTCCGACTTTAAATTCTTTCTCTTCGTTCTTCAATTTAGTCAAAATGCCTATTAATATATAATATGCATCTCGAGGTTCTCAATAAACTATGCAACGTGATCACTCCTGACTTGAAGTCTCGACTCCGGACACTTTCTCATCGACTTGATGTAGATTCCTTCAGTTTTTCTATAAATATTTTCATGGTAACTGCTCTGACGAGCTAGTTTCATTGGTGTCCCAACTGCATGAATTTAAGCGTGCAACTAGGTTGGCATCTCGGTCCCACCCATTTACTATCGAAACAGTTAAATGTAACATCTTTTTCTAATCTAACAACTTCTTTTCTCGCACTTCCCGACCGTGGAACTCCCTTTCTCTGACTTGCATTTCTTTTAACTATAATCTTCAAAAATTTTAATGTAATGTCAATCGACATCATCTGATGCCTTGTTCGCTGTTCTTCTTTTTATCATTTTCTCAATCCCCCGACTTATACCCAGTATTTTACTTTACTCTTACACTCTGTACTAGTGGCACTCCCGCCTTGTGTTTGAGCTGCTTAAAAATATCATCAATCTTATTATCAAGATTGTTAAAATTTTGATGTCTTTTTATTCGTCAAATTTCATACACAGTCCTATTACACACACATTAACGCACACACACACACACACAAACACACACACACCCACACACATATATATATATATATATATATATATATATATATATTGAACATAATTAAGGTATACACATGTAAGCTATGAATGTTGTTTCCTGTAAACTATTATTCAAGAATAAACCATTTAAGTCTTGCACGTAAAACAAGTAGAAGCGTCAAAAAGATGGCGTAATTACATGTTTTACACGAGATGTAAATTTCTTAACAAAAATTTGCATGAATACTGGATTTTGCGTAAACCAAATGTGGCATAGACTTTTCATTGCCAAAATATCTGAAAGGAATTGTTGTCCCGCAAATGTTGCCATCGATGATGAAAATTATTTTTCAAAGAAATAAACTATATTTTGTGCTTATAAAAAAGAATTTATAGACAATATTTTCCGCAGGTCTATGTGCCAAACTTGTATGCAGTTTATATTTTGATAATTGGAGTGCGTTCAATTTGAAATAATGCTGCCTAATAATTAAATCAAAAGTCCATTTGTTTCAATGAAAGAGAATTTTTTGATAATTCTTATTCTTATTTCGGCCGTGTCCTGTCGAGTCTAGCCACACCAACCCGTTTGTGAATGCCAGAAGACCAAAATATCGTTTAGTTACAAAAAATACAATAAAATCTTTCCATTTTGAAATAAAGTAACTTTATAATTTGAAAAATACTTCTGACCGATATCATCGCATTTGTTTTCTTGGATTTTACAGCAAATTCTTCATTTTCTCTAGTCTATATTGGTATAAGGCAACACTTATTGAACATTAAGGATTTTTTTAATGAATAAGACGATGAGGTTGATAATGAACTATATAAAATATACGCACACAAACACAATATATGTATGAAGCACTTCATATATATATATATATATATATATATATATATATATATATATATACACACACACACACACACACACATATATATATATATATATTCTATTTATACGTTATTTTTGTAGATACAAATAACGTATAAACAAAATATATGAAAATAATTGTCGGACTTCATAATATATATATATATATATATATATATATATATATATATATATATATATATATATATATATATAGTCATCCAGAGATAGACTGTTTCGCTCTATCACAACTCATCAGTTTGACTAGACATCTGATTGCCTCAAGTCAGGTTCGAAACCCAGCTGATTTGTCATCAGTGGTAAATTTTCCACTAAGCTATCAGCACCTAGCAGGGAGGAAGGGGAAATTTGACGTATTTATTTTTGAGTCAGAGTGCATAGAAGAGCTTTGCATTATCAGCAGTAGTATTCACTGTTTAAAAATTCGTGTTTACCCTATAAAGTGATTGACCGAATTTTATTTTTTCGGGGGCGTATATATATATATATATATATATATATATATATATATATTCTTTCCAAAATATTCTTTATAAAATTTTTAAGCTACCAGCGTCTCTTGTTTCGTTCACATGTATAGAAGTGGCAACATCAACAAAGCCCAGTCCGATGAAATCCTAACGGATGAAACGCGTCACAAATACTTTTTTCCAATTTGTCATACTATTTTTTGAATATTTATATATAGGAAAATAGTGTAAGTGTTTGGAAGTCCCGTAGACAAACTTGCTGTATAGAAAAACTAAGAAGTTTTGGGAAACACATAGTTGTTTTATATATTTATATGTAATATTTATAGTACATGTATGTTTCCCCAAAAATTATTAAAAATGTTTAACTTGTGTTTTTTTTTTAGAAAGAATCGTTTTACTTTAACCAGTTTCGCTTTTAGCTTTTCAAAAATTTGTAAATGTTTCTTAGATTACAACGTGTTGAAACTTACGTGTGTATTTAAGTATGCATATGTATGTGTTTTGATGTATGTATGTAAGTATTAATGTAAGTTTGTCATATCTTGTAGGGTGCTTTTGCTATGTATCTAGAGATTCTTGACATAATCCAAATAAGAATCTTGTAATGTTATAGGTTCTGACATGGCATCTGGTCTTTAGTGGCTTTCTCACAAGCCTAACATAGTTTCCCAGCGCTTTTCTATAAATAGTTTCATGAAAATTGTTCTGATGAGCTTTCCTATTTGGGAGATATTACGATAAATTCCAAGCAAAAGGTTTCATCTCTCGTACGTTTCGACAGTAGAATTCTCTTCCAAATTGCTGCTTTCCAATCAATTTCATCATCAATATTTTATATGCAAAGCCAATCGTCATCTGCTGTCTCCATAGTGTCTGTTCTTTTCTTTTCTTATGCCGAATTTCTCTCTTTTTAGTTACACGACACAAGACACTTCCGATATTTTCTTTCTTGTCAATCCACTTTTCTTGTTGATTACGTGCTTAAATCCCTCTTATAAATCTAAATTGTCACATTCTTAAAATGGTGTTTATTTTGCCAATGTTTTCAATGTCATTTTTTTCAATTATTTTTTTCAACTTTTTTCACAATTTAAAATCCTTTCTTCCCATTACTTATTCGTTTTTATTTGTTTTGTTTTTTTTCAGGTTAAGGTAAGATCTTTCTTATCGCCCATTGCAATCTCTCGGTGTACGAGGGTGGGCTGAAAACTTCATAGGCTGACGACGAAGAAGTGATGCTAGAGCTGTGAAATCTTGAATACATTCGTTTCAACTCTTCTTATTAATAACTGCATTGTTTCTTTCCAGGTACGAGGGTGGGTTGAAAAGTTCATAGGCTGACTATGAAGGAATGATGCAAGAGCTGTGAAATCTTGCATGTATTCATTTCAACTTTTCTTATTAATAACTGCATTGTTTCTTTCTAGGTGCAAGGGTGGCATGAAAATTTCATAGACTATGAAGGAGCGATGCTAGAGCTGTGAAATCTTGTCCTTATTCATTAGTTTCACAGAGCGTTTGGTCTTGATAGCCTTTCGTAAATGTCTCAGCAAGTTGGCATATTACTCTCTATTGATGGTGTTATCCTTTCGAAGGTAGTCAATAAACACAATTGCCTTTTTCATGCCCAAAATTGAGTCCATCACCTTCTATGGAGATGAAACGCCCATGGCCTATTTTGGAGCAGGTGAGGATGAATGGTTCCACTGCATTAATTATCTCTGGCTCAAAGTGATGAAGCCAACACTCATCCTGTTAGAAAACATTCAAGTAAAGCAACTCTGTCTGCCTCAGGCAATGTCAGATTTCCCCGTGATGATATCAGCCTATGGGGTTTTGATCAGCTGTCAAAAGACGTGTCATCAACTCAACCGAGCAGAAACCTTCGTCATAACAGGTTCATTATATAGAATATTCTCAACTGTCTCACAGAATATACTAATAGCATTGTCTATTTGATTTATACACAGTCGCCTGTCATCTATCACCATGTAGTGAACACTATCAATATTTTCCTTGGTGGTATCAGTTGCAGGACATTCAGCTGACCACAGCGGATGATAAATCTGGGGCGCCATCTCCTAAAGTAGCAACAATGTCCTCGGGGGCTAAACCCTTTTTCTGCAAGTAAATCAAATTAACATCAGTTTGTTAATTTTCAAGAGAAGTCGCTACTATTTACGTGTGACGTCTTCTTTGAACAATCAAATGTCAGTTTACATGGAAAGAAACAAGGCAGTAAGATCGGTCGAAATTAATGTTTGAAAGGTTTTACTGTTCAATTTGTCTTTCATAGTCAGGCTAAGAAATTTTCAGCTCACCCTCGTATGAAATTTAAAGAAATTTGTTTCAATAACTCAATTCTACTGACAAATATCGTTGAAACCGTTGCGCTGAATAAAAGAAGATTGTATCAGCACATAAGTTGCTGTAATTATCTCTCTATATAAAACAGAGGATGTTTGTGTGTCTGTCTGTGTGATACCTTTTCACTGGAGATCCATCCAACCGATTTTGACCTAACTTGGCGCATACATTGTAATGTAAGAAATAGGTTCATAGCGTACAAAATCGATAATTTAAAAAAATCATTATTCGATAAAGCCGATAAAAAATCAACTTTTACCCCTCCGATTTCGTTTAAACTCGGCATGTAGGTTACTTACATCATGACGAGTTCAAAGATACTTCGTTTTTATTTCTACGACACTGCTTTTAGCGAAACATAGATTTCAACACATATTTATACTAAAATCTCTCTCGGCTTTCAAGCAATATAATAAAAACTTCACTCATTTGTAGCCGACAATAAACTGATTGTTTAACAGTCATTTAACTTGATAATTGGACATATCCATATTGTTAAAACCCGCGTAAATTGCAAAAAATGGCGATTTTTACTGATTTCTTTCGTATTTTTCGTTCATTTTCATCAAACTTAACAATCACTTTATGACAACCAGCAGAAAAACCTATTCATTATTATCAAAAGCTACTGCGAAGATCGGAATCGATAAATGTGCCAGAACCATCTTACCATAAGCGGTAAACTAAGGAAAGCTACATATTTAGACCTTGGTTTGAACAAGGTTACGGAACTAGACCAAGATGGAACATACAAATACTTAGGAAATAATGAAGCAGACAGAATACAACATTCAATGACAAATTAAATTTAAAAATCTCCAAGATAATTGTGGTCGGAAGTGGGTTTTCATGTTGCCTGTTTTATCTCTTCATGTCCTCGGCTAATTTCGATTGAATAAATAGAGACTACTTCTGGTAAATCAGTAACTGCATTAATGCAAAATGTTTTTTTAATGAAAATACTTTAAAGTAATTGAAGAAGATAGACTCTGTTACATCTAAATATGATGCTGTTTTTGCTCCATTCTAATTGAACTTTTTTTCTGATCGACCAGCTGAGTATGGCTGTTAGTTTCTAATAAGACAAATAGGAGCTGAAATACACATTGTTTATTTATCATATAAATGTATCTTCTGGAAATATTACCAACGTCGGTTGGTTAATGTGAATTTTATTGAGGAAATGTCAACTTACCTAATAAAATCTAACATAGTTTATATTAAATATTCAAGAAGAACGAAGCAAAAAGCCGTGCATGAGAAAAAACACTTTCGAAATGCTCTGAAGAACTTGTAGTTCGTCAACCACTTGTGACATAAAAAACTGTTCAATAATCTTTCCCCGCACCCTTCGCCATATAAGAAGACAAAAAATATTCCATCGATTTAACAGAGAACTTCGGAGAGTGAAGAAAAACTATGGCGCTCAAGAACAAAGAAAAGCGACTGTGACAAGAGAGGCAGTCGTTTTTGAAAGTTTCCTTTTCTTTTCTTGGCTTTTATTTTCATTTTTTCAGTTTGTCACGGTTCGTACTGCCTGAAAGCCTTCGTGAAGTGTCAGGGTAGACACGAAGAAAAATAGTAATGTGATTGATGCTATTATTATTATTATTATTATTATTATTATTACTATTATTACTATTATTATTCCTCTTTTGAGAAGTCTATTATTATCGGTAACATTATTATTGTTAAACAGAAATGATTTTCCTTATTGTTGTTGCCAATGTTTTGTTATTTTAATAGTTTGATTTTTAAATTCTTATCTATTTTATTACTTTCCTGTTATGTAACTGATATTATTTATTTATTTATTATTATTATTATTATTTCCTTTGGGTTCTCGGGTAAATTTATTTCTTTCCGGTTCCCGCCCAGAGACACAAGATCAGAAATGGGATCAGGATATTTTCCACTGACCAATTAAAATAACAGAAAACAAACCCAAAACCACACACATATTTTACATATTATTATTATTATTATTATTATTATTATTATTATTATTATTATTATTATTATTATTTCCTTTGATATCTGCCGCTTACACATTTATTTCCGGGTCCCGCCCAGAGACCTAAGGTTAGAAATGGTATCATGACACTTTGCACTCCAATAATAATAATAATAATAATAATAATAATTACATAGATAAAGCCCTTCGTAAAGTGTATTTTTGTATCGCTTTGAGGCATGGACCTCCAGGGATGCCTTCAATTAGTCTACTGGAATCTTTTCCAACCAATCCTAAGTCTCCAGCTACAACGAGGATTGTTGATGTTCCCATGTGCCACATTTTTGAGATTTCTATTTTAAGGTCCTTGTATTTTGACAGCTTTTCGAATATCTTCAAAGATACATTGCAGTCTGCAGAGACTGCCATATCAATAAGGAGGCATTTTTTTTGTTTGTGGTCTTTAATAACAATGTCTGGGCGCTCGGCTTTGATTGTTCTGTCAGTGTGTATTGTGTAGTCCCATATAATTGTAACAGGGTGGTGTTCGTACCAGTTTCTTTCAGTTTCCTTCCCGTAGAAGTTGCAAATTTTCCAGTGCAGATATTGGCCTACTCTGTCATTCCGGTTTTTATATTCAGTGGGTGCCAATATCGTGAAACCTGATACAAGATGATCAATCGTTTCTGGATATTTACATTTTGGGCTAACACAATATTTTAGTATTTAGTATATGTGCTTGATAATTCCTAGATAACAAGCATTGGTCTTGTGCAGCGAGGATAAAACCTTCGGTTTCAGCTTTCAACACTGCAGTACGTAGCCACTGATGGGTACAGTTTTTGTCTACGTCAGCTTGTTTGGTACTGGCAGAGTAGTGGCCATGAAGCGGTTTATCTTGCCATTGTTTCTGTATCTGGTCGGTTGCATCTGTCTTTGCTTTCTTTTTTAAGTATTTTACAGCTTCAGCCGGTTTACCGTGATGTACTTGTATTTCTGCGCCCATTTGAAACTCCATTTTGAATTTGTTGGCTTCCTTTATTACGGAGCAAAGACGCTTACTACTTTCATGTTCCTTGACATATACCATCATCCACTCTTCTGTAGTTTCCAAGTATCTTTGGAGGCCAATTGTTGTAGTTTTGTAGGACAGTTCTAGTTGAACTAATCCTCTGCCTCCTTCGGATCTGGGCACATACAGGCGATCAACATCAACATTGTGATGATGCATGCTGTAGCAAGTGAGGAGCTTTCTCGTTTTGGCGTCTATTCGCTTAATTTCAGCTATGGTCCAGTTAAGGACGTTAAAGCTGTATTGCACCACATCATTTTATTTCCTGGGAGGTTATTTCGCATTTCATTTCTTTTAGTTTTTACCTCATCCTCTGTCACATTACTTATTTCTACATTCATCTCATTACAGTTTGAGTGATGGGTCATAGTATTTTGTCTTATATCTAATTTTATCCTATCTATTTCTGTCTTTGAGAGTCTGTTGTTTCGCATAATGTCCCTTCGGACATTAGCAAGCATGTTTGGATTGAGGTTAGGTCTTATATCATTTCCCACCATACTTCTCCATATTTGGTATGTTTGATTGGTGGTGTTCTTTGCAGGGTTTTTGAGTGCAGTGAAGAAAGATGTCATGACTTGTCGATACTCTTCGCAGGTCCATTTCGTTCGTTTTATTTTTATTAGTCGATTTGGTATTGAATCACTTGGTCCAAGGTTGGCAATAATCCGGTTTTGGTGACCTAGTGTCTCTTCGTTTGCGGAAGAGTTTTTTCCAGTGACAGATTTTTTTGTCCTCAGACTGGTTCCTCTCTGAGGGACGCGGCCCTTGTTGACCCGGGTGACGACCGATCGGGTATAAAATTTTATTCGTATACATAAAGAATAAGACTGACGTTTCAAAAGTTAAAGAGAAGCTGAAACAAGAAATTCAAGCGAAGTCACAGAATATCAGGCGTTATGAAAAAAAAAAGAAACACATTCTTCTGCCAAAATAAGTTCTTCAAAAAAGATGCCAAGAGTTGTGATGTAAGATGTGGGAAAACTAAAAATGTACAATGAAAATGCTACATAGATCAAGCAACAACAAGAGCAACACACATATATAAATTGCCAAAAATGAACGGATATCGATATTACTGAAACAACCGGTGCCATCCGCAAGAAACTATATCGAGAACTGGGAAAAAATAAACTGGAGATAAATGACCCTCCTAATATCCAAGAAGTCGAGGAGTTCTGATGTAAGATGTGGGAAAACTGCAAAATGTACAATGAAAGTGCTACATAGATCAAACAACAACGAGAACAACACAACACACGTATAAGGTGCCAAATATGAACGAATATCGATATTTACTGAAACAACCGGTGCCATCCGCAAAACTAAAAACTGGAAAGAACCAGGAATATACTGAATAGCAATTTTTTAAAAATAACCTTAACCCAGAAAAATCCCCCAACTGGATCCCGTGGGGAGTAACATACCTACTCCCAAAAAACAGGACAGAGGCAGAACCCGAAGAACTATAGACCCATCACCTGCCTACCAACAATGTACAAGATCCTCTCTCCTATCATAACCGAGAGGACATAGAACTTCTTTGAGAAAAAGAATTACTCGCAGCAGAAGAGAAGGCATGTAAAAGAGGGAGTTAGCGTTGCGAGAACCAACTAATTATCAATAAAACAATATTAGAAGAGGTGAAACCAAGGATTAGAAAAATATCGATAGCATAGATCGACTACAGAAAGGCGTTCGACAGTGTACCACACTCATGTATAGAGAAGAATCTAAAAATATACTATACCCCCACAACGGTCAAATTCATGGCCGAGAGCATGAAAAACTGGAAGACTACACAAAACCTAAACCATACAAACGGGTCATTAACATCGAAAACCAATCAATATCTTCCAAGGGGATTCAGTGTCACCACTACTTGTCTGCCTTGTATCAACGCCACTTAGCTGCCTATTGAAGAATAGTACCCACTGATACAAGAGTCACCGAATAGTAAACTGAATCACCGTTCTATATCGATAATCTTAAAATTCTTATACCAAGGATGACAACCAGCAGAAAAACCTATTCATTATTGTCAAAAGCTACTGCGAAGATCGGAATCGATAAATGTGCCAGAACCATCTTACCATAAGCGGTAAACTAAGGAAAGCTACATATTTAGACCTTGGTTTGAACAAGGTTACGGAACTAGACCAAGATGGAACATACAAATACTTAGGAAATAATGAAGCAGACAGAATACAACATTCAATTATGAAGAAAAGGATTCGCAAAACATATTATAGGGGCGTGCGTTGGATACAAGAACGTAAAGTTAATGGGGCATGGAAAATACCTAAAAAGGACGAAAGAAGCAGACGTGTACCAAAAGAAAATACATTAGCGGGTGAGGAGCACCGGGTTGAAAGCTGAGACAGAAAAGCCTAAAGGTTGCAGCTCAGGACGAAATCCTCGCAACCAGATCCATTCACTGTCAATGAATATACCCACAGACATAACAAGGTAGCGACATATGTTCACTGGAAGATATACAAGAAGCACAAAATCGAAACCACTGAGAGATGGTATGAGCACCAACAGATACCCAAAATAATGATGTAACTATCCTCTGGGATATGCCAGTTCAAATTGAAAGGGAAATAAAAGAAAATTCATGAAGTGTATGCTTATTGACATAGCAGTACCATATGAGAGAAACACCTCCATGAAAATTATCGAGAAATTGTCAAAATACAAGGAGCCTGAGATCGAGATTAACAGGATGTGGGGAATGAAGACTGAGACTGTAGCAATAGTAATTGTAGCTCTGGGCCGCGTGAGAAAAGAAATGGGCAATTTTACAGTTTCAGGTAACATCAACATAAAGGTTGCCCAGAAGATCGCCCTACTAGGAACATCCCATATACTAAGAAAAGTGCTATTAATTAAGTGAAAATACTTCTATAAGGCCTAAGGACCATACTTTGGACCCGGCACTACCGAATACAAAGCAGGAAACATAACATACACAAATGATGATAATAATTATAATAAAATTGTTCTCACAAGTATAGCCAACATCTAACGAAGGGCTTTATCTATGTAAATTATGTCAGTTTTTTTTCTTCAAAACTACTGTGGAAAATGTCATGATATGATGAGTATGCACTAGAAATCAAAGGGAATAATAATAATGTGTAAATGTTTTGAGCTGAGGGTACACGATACGAAATGTGAATCATTCAAAAAAGGCTCTTTAGGGCACTTCGCATAATTTGCGGAAAGTGTTGTTTGCCTAAGGTCATTAATGGCCCCGGTGTATTTAAAAACTTATTCTGAGTGACAAAAGGTAACGAAAACAACAACATCATCATCATCATCATCATCATCATCATCATCATCATCATCATCATCATCATCAAGAACAACAACAACAATAATAATAATAATAAGAAGAATTAGAAGAAGAAGAAGAAGAAAAAGAAAAGAAGTTAAAATAAATGCAATCAATGAATAGAGAAAAGTACTATTTACTAAGTTTAAAAGGTGTTGAAATTCTTAACGGCTGTCACTTGCTTAGAAAAATAAAAATTTAATTGAAAAAATAATAATGTAAATGATATGTTCTTGATGATGCTGCTGCTGCTGATGATGATGATTATAGCACAAAATTTGATGAATTGCTTCGAAGTACATTGAAAGTGAATAAAAAAGACGAAATCTTACTATTGTTATTTCCTGCGACAAGAAAACATTTAGAGGGAAAAAAATAATGGTTACCTTTTCTTAGAAAGAGAATGATATTTCGACACAATTTCACCTCATATATATATATATATATATATGTGTGTGTGTGTGTGTGTGTGTGTGTGTGTGTGTGTGTGTGTGTGTGTGTGTGTGTGTGTGTGTGTGTGTGTGTGTGTGTGTTTTCTTTTCTTTTTTTTTTTTGTCTTGGATTTTGCAACTTTTATTGAATTCTTCCCGACAGGAATCCCGGTGATGGCACACGACGCAACATAAAAACTGAAACGCCTTTGCTAATCTACGTCTTTTGTTGAATCAATATAGTTAAGGAAGAAATGAAAATGATATTGGAGAAAAAAAATGGAATCAAGTTTTTGTCACTTTATGATTCCAAGTTCATGTAGACAGAAAGTGAAATTTCTTTTTCCATCCAATGTGCTGAAATTGAAAAATGTCAGCAAATTATTTTGCCTATTTTTTCAATCGAATATGAATAAACAAAATTTTTCTTTTCACCTTTTCTTAGGTTCATAGAATTGTGGTATTTGTCAAATTTGCCTAAGAGTGGTACAAGGCCATTAATACTCATGCCATCAGCTGCAAGCAGAGAATGAAATCAAATAATAATACAGACAAAAGAATATTAATGCGCTTTTTTTTCATGAAAAATCATCCACAATAAAGAAGACTGAAAATAAGTCTTTTACATAAATTCACATGTAAAATTTACTAGGCAACCCTGAAGATGTGCACATACCTAATACAGTTTTATAAATTATTAATTCTTGCCAACAAGTACCATTCTTGCCCGTAATGTCTGCATTATTTTTACATTTCCTCAAGGGAACAAGTTTACAATTCAACTTAATCTAACATACTACCCTTGGATCCATTGATAGTTTTGTTGAATATTGAAGACCTACATGGGATTTATAAATAAATAAAATCAAAATTCGTTGATTCAGTTTGTAAGACAATTATTTTTTAATCGGATTCATCACTGCCATTTAATAATAGAACATCATCCATATTGGATAGTTTAGGTAAAATATTTACGAAAAAAAACGTTCTATCCACTGAATCTCCATATATGCGCATGCGCGTCTGTGTGTGTTTATACGAGGTAGTGACGAAAAGTTTTCGGTAAAATCCTCTAAAAATGTCGTAAAAAATAAAACATTCCTTTTGTAATTCTTTCTTTATCAAAACGAATGTCTTTCAGCAACTACAAGTATACACACGCGCGCAAACACACACACATACACACACACACACATACATATATATATGTGTGTGTGTGTGTGTGTGGCCTGACGACTGCGTCTAGCATGAAACAGACTGTCGCCTATATATACATATAAGGCCATAATATAAGGAACGGAAACAACAAAGACATAAATATGTGTATTACTTAAAAAGTAATGCATGATTAGCAATTAATTTTTTACCGAATAAAGATTAGGGTGTAATGCATAAATATTATACAAAGTTACAAGAATTTACATAATAGTCTTTTCTTAAAATAAAGATTAAATGGAACAAAGGAAATAAGCTACTGGACAAAATTGCATCTAGCATGAAACAGACTGTCGCCTCTAAGTGTTGACTTCTATGTTCACTTTTATATTTACACGGGCTCTATCTCTGATATTAAGCACTTTATCCCATAAATATAACACACTTTAAGACTATATTTCCTCATCCTCTTTATATATATATATATATATATATATATATATATATATATATATATATATATATATATATATATATAAACGAAGAGTAAAGCTAATTTAAAACAGGGCTCAATACAAAATTAGACCAATAAATATTTATTTATTAGGCAGTATTTCATATGAACATGCATATACCCACTACAAAATTGTACATCTTGTTTCAACGTTAAAAAATTCGGAATAAAAATTTAATAGTATCGTGATTTCGCACCTGATGAAACGTTAAAAAAAATTTAACGTTGAAACAAGATGCACAGTTTTGTAGTGGTTATATGCATGTTCTAATGTAACACTGCATAATATATATATATATATATATATATATATATATATATATATATATATATATATATATGCACGCCTGTGCGTGCATGTGATTTTTTAATCGGTATTACCCAATGCACTGCAGTAAAGCCACTAAGACACAAGTGTTTACAGTGTGTGGAATAATTAGGAACAGAAGCGGTAATAATGAGCGGGGGGAGAAAGGAGTAACCCGATGAACAGATCGATAGCGATTGACATTGCATTTAAATTTTTCCACATTAAAGTTGAGTGGAATGCATGGAACTGGAAGTGAGTTCAACAAGCGAGAAGTACAAGAAAGGCTACATCTAGCCAACTGAGCTGTAAATTGATGAGATCTCGACACCAGTCTAGTACAGCGCTTAAATTCGACAAGTCTATGTACCATAGCGAAGAGTTTATCCGAACAATTACCATGAAAGTATTTATAGAAAAGACACAGCGAGGCAACCTTACGGTGGTGGGAAAGGGACTGAAGTTGAACTGACAGATCAGGACCGATAATATTGCTGATTCTTCTTTCGATTTTATTAAGGAGCCCAAGATAAATAGCAGGGGGCACGGAACCTTTTGCGACAACAATTTTCTAAGCATGAACGAAAGTTAGACCTATAGATATGTATGATGAATTATGGAGAGAAAAATTGTCTTACACGACACAGTGAACCAATGTTTTGCCTAGCAATGGATTCAGTGTTCCACTTCATGTCATCTGAGAACTTTAGTCCATGAAGGCGCAACGAGTTACTTTCCTGGATGTTAGCATCAGCTATGACTGATGGAAAGCATTGAGGGGTCACTTAAAAGATTAATGGAGAGAAGTTTACTTTTGGAGGCGTTAAAATTAGCGAGCTATCTTTTGTTCCACTTAACAACGGGTGGTCTTTTGGTTGATGGAGTCCTTTCCATAAGGTTGTATCTTCTGTCTTCTCTGGCTGGGTGATCACTAGTTGGTTGGTTCGGAATTCAAATGAGAACTTCAACAAAAGGAGTTTTGACTTACTACTTTATTAAACACGCCGATGTGTACATTTTTAACTAACAAGTGGGGGTCGCTCTATTCCCTCCAAACGGGGGGGGGGCAGTTTCTATACACGAAAATAACACGTCTTCATTCTTTGAATTTGTAGAACTTAACTCCTTAAAATCACTTTCTATCTCTCTAACATTCCAACGTTCGGCGCAACCAATCAAAATCGACATCTCTATTTTGTCTACTATCTGACCATAAAGGTCAACCTCAGAAAGTTTGATCTAAAATACACTGCCACTAAAAAATAATAGTCTGAAACTATTTTTTAACAGTAATTAAAATATGCATAAACATATTCTACATTCAACACCATCACTTGATAAGACACCAGAAGTCTTGAAACAAAATGGCTATTTTTGTAGTAATTTTATTACATATTTATGTTGTAATTTTCGAATGAATTATATATATATATATATATATATATATATATATATATATATATATATATATATATATATAATTTGAGAGGCAGGTTGGAGGGTGGAAAGTAATTAGTCACCTACAAGGACTCTTTTGGATTCTATCGAAGCTAGAAAGTGCGGTCTGGGCAGCTACAACTTCAAATTTGAATTAAAATGTGTCCGTTCTGGAAATGAAATGCAGCAATTCCAATACAAACCCAGTTTTAAGTGGGAAGGTAAGCAGAAATATTCCAGATGAATCAAGAGTAGACTTTAAGAATTTACAGTAGGAACATTTAGCTTTATCAGCAGAGGATGTTAACACCTCAAATTGGTTGAAGAGAGGAGGAATAGTATACTAACACTTATTTAATACACTATTACACAGCCGCCAGTAATCACGAGAGCCAAAGCTGTTAGATTCAATGTACTGAAAGAAAAAAGACATTTTTCCCACTGAATTTTGAAATGCATGAAAATAAAGGACTTCTTTTTCAAATGAAATTATAAAAGAATCTGTAAATTAATTATTGTAAGGTCATAAATAATTTCCGATTTTGGTTTTCAAATTTATTCTTCAATTATGCCTTCCCCACTGGCTGCCCCTTATGAGGCGGCACTTTGATAAACCTTATGTAAGACTCCGCAGGTTATGAGGTGAAAAACGAAATCTATAATCTGGTTTCCATTAGAGAAAAGTTTTCCTAGAATTTTTCTGCAACTAAATACAATCGGAGGTTGCAAAGTCAAGTGATTATAGCGGGTGTGGTAAAGCAGACCAACCGAGTTCCACAATTGTTTCCTGTGTTATCCTGGCTGTATGCGGCTTTGCGTCGTCATGTTGGAGAAAATTATTTTTTCTGTTGACGAGCGCAGGGCGATTTTCGAATCAATTTTATGGACACGTTGCAGTGGCTGGACGTATAAATGTGCATTTAGTATTTCATTGCGATTTAAGATTTCAAAATTAATCATATACCGATTATCCAACCACTAGCACAACCTCCCCTTTCTTTCATGGCGCTCAGCCATTGGGGTCAGATATTGAGAATTATGCTTGTTTATCCATGTCTATTTCTTTAAACATTTTCGTATTGACCCATTTTTCATTATCTGTTATGATATATTTAAGCAAAAGTTAATTAGGATGATACACTCGTCATTAAAACTGTTCCCCCAAAACGAAAATTACTTATGATTCTACCAAATACATTTACAACTGCAAGTGCTGTTTCTTTTCCGTAAATAATTAATTCGTTTTAATTCTTTCTAAACTGAAAAAAATATTCCATTGATTATTTTACCCAAAAGGCAGGTAAGCGATAACAACCTAGCTTTTAACACGCGTACGGATATTAAAAATGTATGGCTGTATGTAAAACATGTGTTGTTCGCATTCTCTTTTATTTTTTTTACCAACACTCAATTAACTATCAACGCAAACTGGTTTAAAGGTGAAAGTTTATGTCAGTGTATTTTGGTAAAGCAGTACAAATTTATTACATTTAATTTCTATTTGTTGCATTCCTCAATTTATTCAGACTATTCACCAGATCTTTTCGTCACAATGCGGCATGTAGATGTCAACAAGTACGTACACACACGCACACACATAATATATATAGGAATAAGAAAATATTTCCGCAATTCCTATTCTATAAATCCATGGTAATTGTTCGAATGAGCTCTTCGCTATTATACCTAGACTTTGTGAATTTAAGCGCACTGCTGGAATAGCGTCGAGATCTCACTAATTTACAGTTGACCTTGGCTCAATGTAACCGTAAATTTTAACAGTTTCTTTTCTCGCACTTCTCGCCTGTGGAACTCCCTTCGGCTCCATGCTTTCCAGCCAACTTTAATCTTCAAACATTTAAATGCAATGTCAATCGCTATACACCGTCCTTGTGATTTCCTTATATGTGCCCCCCTAATTCTTGCAGGCCCACCCTGTAAGCACTTGTGTCTTAGGGGCTTTACTGCCTTGCATGGGGTGATACTGATTAAAAAATAATAATACCATACACGCATACACGTACATATATATATATATATATATATATATATATATATATATATATATATATATATGTGTGTGTGTGTGTGTGTGTGTGTGTGTGTTTTATATGGGGGGTGTACATGGTAATTGCTGAAAGACATTGGTCTTGATCAAGAAAAAAATTGCAAAAATAATGTAGTTTTTGTAAACATTTTTAAACGATTTGGGCCGTAAACTTTTCATCACTACCTCGTAATCACACGCACCCGCGCACTTACATATATTGAGAGAGTTACTGAATAGAACATAATTTTTTTCAAAAATATTTTATCTAAACAATCTGTATACTTCCATTATATTACTGATGCTCTATTAGTATATTCCCGTGATACTAAGTCGAAAACACACACACACACACACACACACACACACACACACACACACACACACACACACACACACACACATATATATATATATATATATATATATATATATATATATATATGAGGAAAAATATGGAAAAACAAATAATCCTAATATGCAAGTTTACTGTTTTTAATGTTGTTTCAATGTCGACGTCAGACGTTTCGGTCTAGTAGACCTTCTTCAGGACATAGTTATTAAAACATAATTAGAATTAGACGATATTCAAGTCAACATGAAAAGACGATAGACATAAGAATAATCAAAACAAAATGACTGAATTTTGTTTTTCCATATTTTTCCTCATACTGTCGGATCTATATCCACATATTTGCTTGCACACACACACACACACACACACACACACACACACACACACACACATATATATATATATATATATATATATATATATATATATATATACTATTTCCCGTTTAATAATAATTTTTATAAACAAACATTTGGATTACTAATGGAATCGCCTCTTAGTGAAGTGATTGCATTTTTTTACTTAGAATTTCTTGAATGTAGTCCTTTCCAAAATATTTTACCTAAACAATGAACATACTTCTGATATATTGATAATGCTCTATTACTGTAACCCGGTAATACTGACTTACATGATATTCTCGATAAAATATACAAAGTGGAACATACAATTGAATTTACATTTTACACCGCGTTGATATTAGTTTAAAATTTAGTGTCCACCGAAAATAAATTAATAAAAATGATCTCATAAATTTCTATTCTCATCATAGCAACAAAATAAAATCCGGAAGAATCACAAGGTTCTACTTCAGACCACTCAGAATTTGCAGTTCAAAAACTATTCCGAAATAGAAAAGAAGCCGCTCCTGAGAAACCCAACGAATAATATATATATATATATATATATATATATATATATATATATATATATATATATATATATATATATATATGTGTGTGTGTGTGTGTGTGTGTGTGTGTGTGTGTGTGTATGTATGTATGTATTAATGCATGTTTCATTAAATAATAAGTTTTGTCTATTTATTTTAAGTAAGTTCCTTTCATATTGTCTGATAAGCTTAATCACATTATCATTGAAAGACGAAAGGAAAACACCATATTGATACATGTTTAAATCCAATCTAAGCTTTCGGCTTACATAAGCCATTATCAAAGATGACAATTTCAATATATCAAACAACACACGGACGAAACAACAATGATATCCGCCCTTGCTGCATAAAAAATTTCAAAGCAAAAACAAACCCGTGTAATCGAGACGCAGAAGCAGAAATCGCTTCGCAGCTCGTGACGTCACACATGACCACGCGAGAGTGAAAACGAGAAGTATTAAGTATGGGAAGCCGATAATATAAACCAATGGCTTTTGTTATAAATTATAGGCAGTTAAGTATATTTGTGGAGATTTCATAGTTTATTTTGTTCAGGTTAGGTTTCAACTGTTTTATGTATATAGCTTCAAGGATTTTTAATTTTTGTTTATTGTTTTCATGTTTAAGTATAGTTGTGTTTTCAACGAGGATTTTCCGAAATTGAGTACGCGGCCAGGCATGTTGTTTTCAATGCCTAAAAATGTTAGAGTTATTATTTAAATGTAGAGTCAAGCGCCGTGAAACTGAGTTTGTGGTGTGACAATCATAGATATTATTTAATGCATTGGAGATACAATCTCCCAAAGGGCACTTGAATTTGTAAATTATGTTGTTTTTTTGCAAATCGATGACGGGGAGAGGGAAGAATCATTGGGAATATTTAAGTTGGAAATACTAGATTTAGTGTAGCATATGATTAACCTAATTTTTTTGCTAGGATCTGTTGTAGATATATTAGTATTTAGCAATTTTTTAGTAAATTTCATCTTCTCTATAATTAGTATGCATTTGACTACGATAAAAGAGATTAATATGTTTGGAATTGGTTGAAGCAGTCTTATGTTCTATTTGCTTAGTATTAAGACTTCTAAGAAAGTATTTTATTTGTTCATCTACTATACAGTTTGGAAAGCTATTATTAATAAGTGTTTGTTTTATATTCTTTAGTTCACTGTAAAAAATCTGTTTTGTGGATGAATTAGTTTCTGCACGATGTATTAGATTTTTTATGATTGTTATTTTGTAGTAATATGGACATTTGCTTTTGTAGTTAAGTGTACAAGAATTTATGCTAGTAGGTTTTTTGTATGGCGAAATAGTAAATTTATTATTATTTGTGTTTATCAATATGTCAAGGAAGGGAATTTTATTAGTAGTATTGAGTTCATACGTGCATTTAAGGACGGAATTATCTTGGAAAAGTTTTTGAAGTTGAAGTATTTCATCTGTATTTTTAACTAAAATAAGGATATAATCAACGTATCTTGGAAGGTTTTTTAACATTTGTAAATATCTTATTTTCGAGGTGCAACATGTAGAAATTGCTAAATGTCGGACCCAGTATTGAACCCATGGAGACACCATCACGTTGTGTATATATATATATATATATATATATATATATATATATATATATATATATATATATATTATTATTATTATTATGATTATTATTATTATTATCTAAGAAAGGGACTTCAGTAGTACAAACTAATAGTAATTTCCGTAATATATTCGGATTAATTTTAAGTGGGGGTAAAGATGAGTTACTGTATATATTTCTTATAATTATGTCAATAGTTTCGCTAACAGGGACATTGGTAAATAAGTTTTCAACATCAAGTGAAGCTATGATTTCATTGTCGGGTTTTTTACTTTTTAGGATTTGGATTACTTCTAATGTTGACTTAACACTATATTTACTAGGAAGGTAAGGAGTAATGAGTTGGTTGATGTATTTTGTTAGTTGATATACAGGAGTTGGAATTTGCGATATGATAGGATGGAGAGGATAGTTAGGTTTGTGTGTTTTTATAGTGCCGTATATGTAACCAGGTCTATAATCACCAACAATTTTTGGAAGTTTTAAAGAGTTCTGTTCGGCATTATTAGCATTAATGAGTTTATTAAGCTTTGAGTTTAGTTGGTTAGTCGGGTTCTTGTTGAGTTTTTTAAACATTTTGTGATCATTGAGTATGTGGTCAAGTTTTTTGTTGCAATCCAATTTGTTTAAGATGATGAAAATGTTGGTCTTTTTTTCATTTATGTCATGGTGGTTGCGTAGTTCTTGCGCGGCAATTTTCAGTTGTTTAGAAAGTATTTTTGATGAGTTTCTGCTTTTATCATGCCGATCCTTGAATGCCTCGGCCTTAAGTAAGTCTTTAAATTCTGGTGGAGTTTCTATTAGTTGTTCATTCTAGAGCTTAACAATGTTTTGCTATAGCGTCTCGATTTTTATTTTTTTTAAAGTCGATTATACGTACGGTATGTATGACAGTTAGGTCCAAGATTAAGCAATTCTTTTTGGTGCTTAGTTAATTCATAGTTGGAAGGGTTAATGAATTTATCAATTTTGTTAGGAAGAGTGATATTACCTTTGTATAATGCATTCATTTTTTTTATAATCTTAAACCGGTGTTGAGCTTCAGATTTATTGATATTTTCCGTGAGTCTATGCGTAATTTCCTCCAGTTGGTCCGGGGTAGTTATCTCCTTTAGTTTATAGTAGATATCATGTTTGTTGCTGTTAAGGGTGTTCAGTTTTTCCTTGATTATTTCAATTTGCCTTTTCACAAGGCTACTTTTATAATTCCAAGTTTTAATAGTTCGTTGGACTGCTGGATCATGCAATTTAAATTATGTATATTTAGGCAGGAATTTTTCATTAATGCATGTTTCATTAAATAATATAGACAAGTTTTGTCTATTTATTTTAAGTAAGTTCCTTTCATATTTTCTGATAAGCTTAATCACATTATCATTGAAAGACGAAAGGAAAACACCATATTGATACATGTTTAAATCCAATCTAAGCTTTCGGCTTACATAAGCCATTGTCAAAGATGACAATTTCAATAAATCAAACAACACAAGTAATATTTAAATTGCTTGTACTATTTACGCACACAAGTAATTGTGTAAAATTGCAGATAAACTATATCTGTAAAAGAACAATATGAACAAAATTCAAGAGAACCACTTATCCTTTCTTCCACTGTGGGTCTTCATCATGGCAAATGCAATGATTTTATTTTGTAACAAGTATTTATATACAAGAGCAAAATGTTTATTGGTGTTTCAAACGTTTTAAGTTTAGCAACACTCATAAATATTCATCAGGTTAGCTGAAATATCAAGCAAGCTATGTGGGACATGTAATGATTTTATTTTGTAACAAGTATTTATATACAAGAGCAAAATGTTTATTGGTGTTTCAAACGTTTTAAGTTTAGCAACACTCATAAATATTCATCAGGTTAACTGAAATATCAAGCAAGCTATGTGGGACATGTAATGATTTTATTTTGTAACAAGTATTTATATACAAGAGCAAAATGTTTATTGGTGTTTCAAACGTTTTAAGTTTAGCAACACTCATAAATATTCATCAGGTTCGCTGAAATATCAAGCAAGCTATGTGGGACATGTATTAACACAGTTCAATACCTGATAAACGATAGTGAGTTAGTGATGTTTTTGAAATATTTTATGCAAATTAGTATTTTTTTTAGTTTCGGCTTAGTTTATATGTTATATATGTTAAATATAATAAGGTTATGAATTTAAAATTTTTCTTTTTTTGTCGTCATGTATGTTGGCTTTGGAAAGAAGTAATTCCTTCAGAAATGGAGATATTAGAAAAAACCTGAGGCGCAGATATATATCTTGATAATATTCGATAGCGGTAGTCACGAGAATTTTCATTCTAAGTAAGTAAGAATATCAACACTAAATTAGAAATGGTAATGAGAGATGTACAGCAGGGAAGCATCAGTTGCATGTTTAAACTGGCAGCGTATATGGCTTCTCTCTATCTTGCTTGCTTCAGTGGGAACGTTTCTAACCAAATTCTCTTCCATCTTGTCCCGTATTCTCATTCTATTAGAAGACAGAATATATGCTTGTCTGCTAATGCATAAGCTTTGAATTGGAAGCACCAGAATTAAACTGTAGCAGAAAATATCTTCAGTGAGATGGCTTCTAACCAGATTCTCTACACATTGTCCCATATTCTCATTTTACTGGTTAACTATTCGAAGACAGAATTTATGTTTTGTGAAGTCAACGAACATTTAATGAGACCTTTTTAATGTCAACGAATACTCGTTGTCACTTTCATAATGCTTGTTGTAGTAGAGACTTTGTAATCGCAGACACAACTACAGTAACGCCGTTAAACAATACTGTTGTCAGACGCCTTCGAATAAAACTCGCACTAATAGCACTTACTCGATAATACTCGCTCGAATAGTAACCACCGAATAGTAATCCGTCTAGTGTTCAGTATAGAGAAATAATATATTAAATAGTATAGCGATAGAGGATAGTGTAGAGAGGGTGATCCGAATTGTTATAGAGGACAGAATAGAAATGGTGATCCATTTGACGCCGCGCTAATTCCTATATATATATATATATATATATATATATATATATATATATATATATATATATATATATTAAAAGTGAACATAGAAGTCAACACTTAGAGGCGACAGTCTGTTTCATGCTAGATGCAATCGTCAGGCCACCGATTGCATCTAGCATGAAACAGACTGTCGCCTCTAAGTGATGACTTCTATGTTCACTTTTATATTTACACACGCTCTATCTCTGATATTGAGCACTTTATCACATAAATATAGCACATTTTAAGACTATATTTCTTCATATATATATATATATATATATATATATATATATATATATATATATATATATATATACTCTGACTTTAGAATTCCAGTTTTTCTGTTTCTGACCAGTCCTGTATATATCGTCTCTTCATCTAACTTAAATCTAATATAAATATGTTTCCATTAACCATGTCCCGAAAAAGGTCTATTTGACCGAAACGTCTGACGTCGACAGAATAACAAAAACAAAAACAAAAATAAAAACAGGGAACTCACATATTCGGATTTTGCTTTGTCTTTTCCACATTTTCATCATATATATATATATATATATATATATATATATATATATATATATATATATATATATATATATATATATATATATGCACATTTCATTAAAAACGACTGACAAGGTGCTTTTATTTAGTTTAAACTAAATAAAAGCACCTTGTCAGTCGTTTTTAATGAAATGTGCATGAAAGAAGGATTGCTGCTTAAATACACAAACATATATATATATATATATATATATATATATATATATATATATATATATATATATATATATATATATATATATATATATATTTTCCTTTGCCATCGCTTGATCTACTTATTCAAAATGGGATCGCTTGTGTTTCTTCTCTGGCGATCTATGTTCAGACTACAGTGTCAGCAGCGACACTTTACTCCTATACAACAATATATTTGTCTGCAAGCTCAGTCAGTTATGTGCCATTCGTGATACATGCGTAGGCGATCCTGTATCCTTCGATACATGACTGACGAGGCAGATTTTTTCCCGCAGTAGGTTGCCATTTCTCTCTGCGATAGACCAGTTGCCATCCAAGGCTGTAGAACCCGGTCTGTCCTGCTATTTACCCATAGCTGCGGAGAGAAGAAGAGGATTCATACTATTAGCACGTAAGTGAATGTGATCGATTCGACTGGAATTCGAACTCGGCTCTTTGATTCCTCAATCCGACAAGGCTTCGAAGCAAATTCTCCCCCATCTTGTCCTGTATACCCTCCTTATAGTTAAATATTCGAGGACAGAATCTATGGTTGCCTGAAAGGCAGGGAGCTAAATGTGTGAGATTTCAATTGAATTTGAATTCACATTTTATATTATTTTTATATTTATAATCAATTTATAATCAAATTATAATCAATTTATATTCAATTTATAAGCAACTGAAATGAAAAGTCTGCAAATATTTTCATATTTTTTTTACAGGCTTCTTTATTTAACATTTTTTTCTACAATGAAGCTTTGTAACAACCATTGTTGTTTTCTGTCTATATTTCTGAGATGAGGTATTATGTACACTATTTACATTATTCTTACTATTATTCTCATCTTTGTCGCCATATTTATGCCTCGTGAGTTCAATACCCGTTTAAAGTAGTGGAGAACTTGCAGAGGGGTATTAACAGGAGATAACTGATAACTGACATCCATTAAACTTGGCACGTGGAACTAGAAGAGTCTACCCCAGTGAGCGAAATAAAGGGTTCAGTTCGACATTCCAAACACCTGAAGAAGGTCGGAGCGTACAATGGCCGAAACGTTGTAATAAATATGGCGACAAAGATGAGGACAATAGTCCGAATAATATAAATAGTGTACATTGTTGTTTTTCATTTTCTTGTCTACTAAAAATACAGAGAGTTAATATTATGAATTTTGTCATAATTAAAACTCAGAACTATTATTTGCAATTTTTTATTCTCAATAGGTTCAAGTATCGTCCAGTTCACACTCCTCCCCGGTCTTTTGAACAGAGGTCTATCCCTTGTTTAGGATTGGGTTTCTGGTTAGTTTTAAAGACTTCTCATTCTCTTTCGGTCCTACTAACATCTTGTATCTTAGCGGCATTATCGTCTTTCGAGGGGTGAATTGCTGAAAAAATGCACTTTCACATTACAGCGTATAAAATTGGCGAGGTGTCATCTTAGAGTCTAGTCCTGGGCATGACGATAAACTACATCTGGCACCAAAGCCTCTCATCGAGAGATTGGATGTTTTGAACGGCGTAGAACCACTGTTGTTGTTCCCAGGTTCATCCTGATCCGGAATGAAAGCACCTGTTAGGGAGGGATCCCATCTATGGAAAAATAGTGTTTTGATTTGTGTGATGGTTCAAAGTGTAGTAATATATATTTTATAGCAAAATGAGAAACAATACAGCAGTAAAGTATCAAAATGCATTTTTATAGTAAAATTACAAGCAATAAATTCTATCATCTACAAACTATATACCTGAAAGAAAATATACGTTTGTACTGAAAGTATAAAATTATAAAAAACCTGTATTTCAGGAATAAAACTGCGTATAAAATATTTAGATTTTGTCATTAAATAACCCATGGAGTTGTTGATATGTCTCTATACCAAATCAACCACATCTAGAGACAGGACAGAAATGGGAGGGGAACAGCTCTTTCATCTTAAAAATCGCCCATGTTTGACACAAGGCTATATTTCTAGAGTAGAGATATAACTTAGCCAACTTTGCAAGAGTGTAATATAATATGGATATAAGGATAATATATATGTTGATTTAGTTAAAAACTTCGATAATCGCTCTTGACCTCATTCGAATCCAGTTTAAGTAAACATTGCTTTTACCATTATAACGGCGTTTTGCTTTATCAATTGAACCCAAGCAAGACGTTGATGATAAAATGTCTTCAAATATGCAAATAAAAGAAACTATCTTAAAGCAATTCATTTTTTTCCTTAGATTTTTATGACATTTTACTGAAGCTTTAATTTTCTAGTTCATGTAACGTAGTTTATAATTTAGTTTTCAACATGAAACCTTGAATAGAGAAAAAGAAAAGGAATTTTGTTTGTATGTTTACACCCAATATCCTGATCATTTGTGCAAGTTGCGCCAAGATGTTGGATTGACCCACCCTGTGTGTACACAGCAATCTCAATGGAAGGAGGATCCGGTGCATATAAGTAAAAAAGGCGAACGTGAGAGAGAAATCGGTGAATTTCGCTAGTCAGCAACCCCTCCCTTCTGTCCGGCTTTGTGAATTTATTACATCGAAGTAGAAGGGAAAAATCGTTAAGAATAAATAAAGGAGTGTTGGGTTGCTATGTGATATCTCCATCCTCTGACATGGCAGTGAATGATGGACGATCTCTCCACGGGCGAGAAGAAAATTAGAGACAGCAGAAATGTGGTTCTACAGAAGGATACTGATAATTCAATGGACGGGGAGCTTAGGCGGCAAGGAAGTCCTCAAGAATAACGCAATTGAAAGAATATTTCTACCCAGAATCAGGAATAAAAAGAACCAGAAATTCTTAGACACATTATATGCTTGGAAAAAACTTAAGCCTCACGGGGTACAGTGAGGGCAAGAGAGTCACTTACATAATGAGCTTGATTGACTGAATAGCGGAACGAGGGGCGAGACCCTTATCAAAGGGAGAAAATTGTTAACAGCCACAAGATAGGAAGTTGTGGGGAGCCTTGATCACTTGGAGGGACAGCAACTTGTAGCAACTCACTTCACTAAGAAGTTTTCAATGTCCTGGGTATGACGATAAACTACATCCGGCAGCAAGTCCTCTGATAGGGAGATTTTGTAGAGCATGAAACCACCTCTTAATTGCTGTTGTTTCCAGATCCACGCTGAAACAGGATGGTAGCACCTGTTAGGATCCTAACTATGGGCAAATAGTTAACCCCCAAACTTATGCCAAAACACTATCAAAGTATAAACATTTTTATAGTAGAAATACCAGCAGTATATTTTCATAGTAAAAAAAATACCAGCAATACATTTTTGTAAATGAAATTACTAATGATCCTAAGAAAACTGAATCTCTCCACGAGCGAGAAGAAAATTATTAAATCAAATTATAGGCTTGGAAAAAACTTAAGCCTCACGGGATACAGTGCGGGCAAGAGAGTCATTTACATGATGAGCTTGTTTGACTGAATAACGGAACGAGGGGCGAGGCCCTTATCAAAGGGAGAAAATTGTTAACAGCCACAAGATAGGAAGTTGTTGAGTACCTTGATCACTTGTATCCTGAGGGAATTGATGTATGATTTGATTTTTTTTATATATACACTATTTTGTGGTATTGATTGATCATAAAATAAAAATATTGATTAATAAATAAAAAATTTAAACATGGAACGGCCAAATTGTTAAATTCATTCACTGATTCTTTCATTCATAATATTTTTAGAAAGAGTGCTGGACAATCTCTTCACAGATGTAGAAGACATTTGAGACAAGAATAAAATATGATTTGAGAGAAGGTTTCCGAGACTATCATGGACAGAGCATATGAGTCACTAAGAAGTTTTAAATGTCCTGGGTATGACGATAAACTACATCCAGCAGCAAGTCCTCTGATCGGGAGATTTTGAAGAGCATGAAACCACCTCTTAATTGCTGTTGTTTCCAGATCCACGCTGAAACAGGATGGTAGCACCTGTTAATATCCTAACTATGGGCAAATAGTTAACCCCTAAACTTATGTCAAAACACTATCAAAGTATAAGCATTTTTATAGTAAAAATAACAGCAGTATATTTTCATAGTAAAAAAAATACCAGCAACACATTTTTGTAAAAATTATCCTAAGAAAACTGAATTCCGGCATTAAATGACCCATGAGGTGTCGATATGCCACTAAGCAAACAAAAACACGAAGTTTTAAGGACAACAGAAAAAAGGGTAGTTATAATAAGAATAAAAAAGAAACAGTGGAGATTTTTAGTTAGCATAATGAGGAAAGAAGGTTTAGTGAATTTGATAATCACAGGAAGGGAAAGATGAAAAACAGCGATTATCCAACCTAATGAGGTGCTCTTGTGAATGAATGGCAGAACTGGGATTGTGGGAGCTAAGAAAAGGACAAAGCTTAATAAAATTAAAAAAATAGGAGGTTGTTGAGAGATACTATCATCCATTTCCTCAAGAGACACGGCACATAAAAGATGAATTTTGAATGGCAGAATAAGAAAGAGAAATATTTCTTTACTAGCAGTATAACCCCTCTTCGCCGGGTCTTTCATTACTGGGAATTGTTGTCGTTCAATTGGAGCAGTTTAAAATCAGCCCACCCGAAAATCAATATTAGTAACACCAATTGGGTGCAACTGGGGCAACTCCCCAAATGGGGGGTTAACAATTTGAATGAAGGGTTTAAAAAAGGCTTCCTGAAAAGGGAACTGTATAATAATAAATAATATTGTAATAATTTAAACTATTTTTATTAAAGATTTTATGAAAGATATATATATCCAAGAACAGATAGTGAATAGTAAAACGTTGCTGAGAGTTATAATGGACAGGAAGTATTGGAGAGCCTTTGTCGCCAACAAATTGAACTCAAAACCGGCACTGAAGAATTATCTATGAAAGAAAACAATTTCATGAAAATCGGATGGAAACTGTGGAAACGCATAAATAACATCCGATCACACACACATACACACACACATATTTTGAGAATTATAGATATAGATGAAGGAACTCATCTTCATTTCAACTTATACCTCTGAGTGAAAGAAGAGTCACCCATAGAATATATATTTATACCCACAAACCCTTTACATAAACATAATAAACTTGTATATTTTTTTCGATAGAGGAATCTTTCCTTTGATAATATTAAAATATTTATCACAAACATTAAAAAGTATATATCAAGGACGCGGGATCGAATTTTTAGAACGTTCGTTTATCGGACCACGTTTGAATCTCGCCATTAACGATAGGTCAGAAAAGTGATTACTAGATGGTATTGCTCTGAGGGTTGTTTTAGTGTTGGGTTCAGTCACCGTGCCCGAGGGGTTGAAGGTAGTGGAGTGGTTCAAACTGTTGAACATTACAGATTATGAACTATCTCCCAATAACTGTAACTAAAGTCTGCTCAATATAGATGCAGTATAAAACGACAGGCAGACTCTCTGGATATTCAACGAACAAAAAATGTGCCGGAGCAGGTATCTTCGACAGGGATTGGCTAGCTATCCTTGAATCCAGGGATGCTCGGAAAACAATCGTCGACTGCATATATATATATATATATATATATATATATATATGTGTGTGTGTGTGTGTGTGTGTGTGTGTGTGTGTGTGTGTGTGTGTGCATGTATATACAGGGTTCGATGCGTAAATTGTTGCCATTTTACAGTTTTTAATTTCGCGCATATGCGTTGTTTATTTTTTTATTTTGTCGTCTGCACAATATGGTAGGGTCAGTTGTATACCGTCTTTGATAAAAAGAAAACATGACGCAATACATTCCGCTTGAAATTTTGAAACGGCATGGTGTACTTCTTGGCATTCGCACCGGAAGCTCCAATACGAACATTTCAGAGTATTTGGATGTCCATCTGAGGGCCGTGCAGAGGATTTCGGGAGACACTATTTACATTATTCGGACGGTTGTCCTCATCTTTGTCGCCATATTTATTATAACGTTTCGGCCGTCGTACGCTCCGGCCTTCTTTGGAATGTCGAACTGAACTCTTTATTTTGTTCACTGGGGTAGACTATTCTAGTTCCACGTGCCATTTTAATGGATGTCGGTTATCAGTTACCACATGGCACAGTGGATAAAGGCGTTGATTAGATCCAGTGACAGGGACCCAAAGAGTGTGAGTTCAACAACCGGTTATGGTATACGTCATCTCAGAAATATAGACAGATACTCATCCGGAAAGAGTTAGGCGATTCTAATGGTGTTTGGAGAAGACTACTAGTGATAGCGGTTTTATGCCTCCATTCATCTTTCCCACAGGCCTCAGACTCAAAACGAAGGCTTACACTAAGTGTGTCTTAAGGATGTAGTGTTGCCCTGGGGGTCACGTGGGTGGCTGCTGGAAAACTCTATGTCTAGCAACAGGACGCTGCACCATGCCCCACAAATTAGGTTCTACTCATGTCTGCGATCACATCTCCTCTTACATCTGGCCAGTGAACTCCCCAGACTGCAACCCCCTTGATTATTATGTGTGGGGCACAGTCGAGCAAGAGACTAACAAAACTCTTTGGAACACCAAAGGTGAATTGAAGGCAAGGATTATGGCAGCATTCAACGACTGAAACAAGTTTCTTGTTCGTTTTGAAGGGAAGCATCCTACATTGCATAATAAACCTCTTTTTCATTATATCGTGTGATCTGAAGTTTCCTGCTCATTTTGAAGGGAAACATTCGCTCAATACCTAATCACCAGCATTCTGTTTTAAAGACGATGTTTATTGCATTGACAAACAAGTTCCTGTTATTACGTTTCAAAATTTTTTAGTTTTGTCTCATTTAATCATAGTATATTCTCTTCGAATTGGATAGGTTTTTTTTTATTCATTTACAAATGTTTAATAAGAATTAAATAAAATATATTTTAGAAAATCATTTTATAATTTCGACATACACGTCGGTTTATTTTTTTTCATGTATAACTCCGGCTTTTTTTTTTTTTTTTTTGCAAAATTATCTTCAGTCTGCAATTTTAGAATATGATGTAGATTTAACCATTGCAACTAATTTAGAAATTTCATCATGACTAATGATTGATTTGTAGTGCAAAATAATATCAGTTTTAATCTCTAAATTCTTCATCATTGTTCTGATATAAGAATGTGTGGTGCCATTCTAATATAAGATTCAGCTGTAAAGATTTAAGAGCAGGTTAAAAGCAAACTGCCTACCCTTGCAAAAAAAATGGATTTAGCTACAAAATGTGTGGGACGACCTTAGATGGCAAATTACTAGTGAGAAAAACCCGTCGCCGTAGAATTGAGTCACTGATGGATTTGCTTTTGCCTCAGTTTTAATTTAATGCCAAAATGAAGGCACTGAGACGGTTACAAGTCTTACAATCGTCCTGATGCTTCCCGCACTCAGATTTCTCAGTGAGGTCACCCAACACGTGGGATACGTCCTATCGGTTGGGATACATCCGATCGACCATCTAGTTCTCCCTCTCGTTTTCCTATGATGTCCTCCATATGCCTGTAGTTGAAGCGTTAGGGTCCAAAGAACTGAAACGATAGTCGACACGAATCGCTTTACAGGAACCTAAGACAATGCCAAGTTCAGCGCCATTGAAAATATCGACATGAAAAGATACAACGTTTTTTTCTATTCAACAAGAAAACCATTTTATAGTGATTTGATTTAATAATTTAATCGAAAATCTTTTGTCTCATTTAATTCAGATAGTATTCGATCAATATGACTTGAAATAAATATTCCGAAAATTGTCATTGCTCTAACCACTAAGATAAACCGACCAGCACTTTTGCTTAAATAATTGATTACTTTCTCTTGCTTTTATTATCTTTCTCAACAGTTCAAATAGCAATAGTGTTTTTTTTTATCTAGGTGACACAAGCCAGGCTGTTCTTTTTTTGCACTTATCTGTGTACACACACACGAAGGGTGGGAGGTTTAATTGGGTGGGTAGACGTCTTACAATAAAATAGCGTTTAAGGTTGGTGGCAGAGGGAAAAAAGATTACATGTCTGGGTTACTCAGAGTGGAAGTCAGTCGAAAAATAAGCAGACTTTGGCCCACGTGGCAAACAAAGGTGTGACATTAAAAGAAGTATTTTTATTTTTTTTTATTTTGTAAAAGGAAACACCCAGTGAGTAAATATTACGAGGGCAGAGGAGCCAAGTCAGTGAAGTGCGCCAACCTGACCCCCACCCACGGACGACAGCAGACAGACAAAACCTGTACTAAAAACTCAACACGTCTTCACTAGATATTTACTAAACGATTTTGATTCACGTATTTTTAATGTTGTCCACAATCACTTGAGTCAATGAAATTTCATAACTTAATCCAAATAAAAGAAAGAGAAATACTATCTTGAAGTTCCTTTGCCTTTCTGAAATATAGGTTTTATGTTGAGAAATGTATCTCTACTGGATATCAAGGCTGATTTAAATTGTACTTATAAAATATCGAAAAAAATCATATTCAGAGGAGTACTAATTTTTAGGTTATCCAATTCAAACTTTTCCAGGTAAGACATGCGTCCTGGGTAAGTCGATAAATTACATTCGCGTCCTGGGTAAAATGATAAACTACATCCATCTTCTGATCAGGTGGCTTCGAGGCGCGTGTAACCACCTGTTAATTGCTGGTGTTCCGAGGTCCACCTTGAACCGGGGTGGTAGAACCTGTTAGGGTCCCAACTATGGGCAAATAGTTAACCCTCCGAAAAGGGGTTAAAACATTATGAAAGTTTAAAAATAGGTTTTAATACCAACAATACACCTTTGAAGAAAAAATCTTACCAGCAATACAACTTTGAAGAAATAAATCTTACCAACAATACACCTTTGAAGAAATAAATCTTACCAGCAATACACCTTTGAAGAAATAAATCTTACTAGCAATACACCTTTGAAGAAATAAATCTTACCAGCAATACACCTTTGAAGAAATAAATCTTACCAGCAATACACCTTTGAAGAAAAAATCTTACCAGCAATACAACTTTGAAGAAATAAATCTTACCAACAATACACCTTTGAAGAAATAAATCTTACCAGCAATACACCTTTGAAGAAATAAATCTTACCAGCAATACACCTTTGAAGAAATAAATCTGACCAGCAATACACCTTTGAAGAAAAAATCTGACCAGCAATACACCTTTGAAGAAAAAATCTTACCAGCAATACAACTTTGAAGAAATAAATCTTACCAACAATACACCTTTGAAGAAATAAATCTGACCAGCAATACACCTTTGAAGAAAAAATCTTACCAGCAATACAACTTTGAAGAAATAAATCTTACCAACAATACACCTTTGAAGAAATAAATCTGACCAGCAATACACCTTTGAAGAAATAAATTTGACCAGCAATACATTTTTAAAAAAAATATTAACAGAAATACATTTTTTAAATAAAATATTAGCTGGAATAAAAATATTGTCGGCATTAAATAACCGATTGAGTTTGATGTGCCGTAAACTAAACCAAACCAAACCAATCAAAGAGACTTGAAGCAACAGAAATGTGATTCTATCGAAGGATGGTGGGGATACTATGGATCGAATATGTGAGCTACAACTTACATTGTACTTATAACATATCGAAAAAAATCTTATTCAGATGATTACTACTTCTTAAGTCATCCAATTCAAACATTTCCAGTTAGGGCATTCTATGCCACTTCCACAGAAACGATTCACCATCATTCCTCTCTTCTTTAAAATGTGAGCAGAAATTTCCACTAAAACAGCTTTATTGCCAAAAATGGTAATTTTATAGGAAAAATAGCGCATTGATATTTTCTTAAACACTACAATTTTTATCTCTTCCAGTCGGGGCTACCTAGTGCATGAAAGTGACATAGTAATTGTAAATTCATTCACTGGGCCGGAAATGAAATACGTGGCCACTATCCGAGAAATGCTGAATAAGAACAAGACAAGATATACCTAAACATGGTCAACAGAACGAGAAAAGAATATTTTCGTAGATTGAATAAATGGTTCGGTTCGTAATTCGCTAAAGGTTACCCGAAAACACCACAACGACGAGCCATTAACAAAAAAAATCATCTGAATGTAAATACTGATAACTGCTCAGCCTAAAATTCCAGACATTAATAGCATATCATTGCATTCCCTGGACATAACAGCTGGTTGAAGAGAGGATCAGAGTATCTGTCTATATTTCTGAGATGAGGTATTATGTACACTATTTACATTGTCCCCCCATCTTTGTCGCCATATTTATTACAACGTTTCGGCCGTTGTACGCTCCGGCCTTCTTCAGGTGGTTGGAATGTCGAACTAAGCCCTTTATTTCGGTCATTGGGGTAGACTGTTCTAGTTACACGTTAATGGATGTCAGTCGTCAGTTATCTCCTGTTAATTCCCCTTTCCAAGTTCTCTACTGCCTTAAACATGTATTGAACTCACACTCTTTGGGTCTTGTCACTGGATGTAACTAACGCCTTTATCCACTATGCCATGTGTCCATGAGGACACATGCCCCAGTGAGCGAAATAAAGTGATCAGTTCGACATTCCAACCACCTGAAGAAGGCCGGAGTGTATAACGGCCGAAACGTTGTAATGAATATGGCGACAAAGATGAGGACAATAGTCCGAATAATTTAAATAGAAGATCAGAGGTAGTTTACAAATGTAGGCGAATAATAAGCATTTCTTACGTTACCAACCTGTTTAATGAATCTCGTCAGAGAATTTATGTGGTTCTCGTGCATGACGCTAAACTCATTCATAAATATCTCTCAGATGTGTAGAAACATTTGTAAGATCAATGGTTATAAAAAGCTTTGAGCGAGTGAAGCCTGGGGATTTTGGCAAATAACTTCCTCCTTTGAATATTTGTGGGGTCTGGCGCTACAGAATTGTAAAAAAAACAGTACGAAATAGCAAAAACTATATCACTTGAAGACAACGATAAGTATAAACAACTAAAATTGATATCACATGTAATACGAAAAGAAGATAAGATGTCGACGCTGAACAATATTTCAAAGAAAAGACAAGGGAGGAAACGGTCTTGAATAATCGAATGTGTGATAACAACTGCTAGACATGATATACCTATTTTCCTAGAAAATTGTTTTAATAGAGAGATTTTATTAAATACGATCGTTAGTGAAGATGTGGACAAGTTTTCGGTTTCCTGTACGGCCCCCCAGTAAGTACCTTACTCCGCCTGTAATCCACTACATTTACAAGATCCAAAATGGAGTTGTGTTGTCATATTTGGGCGGGAGTTGTTCACTCTCCAGCGTCGATAGTGTTCAAAAGCGTTTACGCGTCCTTGTGGGTGATTAATTATTTTCTACCTAGAATCCCTTTCTCACAGACGAAACGTCGCAAGTCTTTCCTTTCTCTGTCGCTATTTCCATGGAAAATGCTCAGACGAACTATATTCTTTACCTCTACCTGTTCCAACCTTCACAGCGAAGACTCGCCGTGCCACACACTCGAGCAAATTCTTCCGACTAACCGCTGCTTTATGGAACCGAATCCCAAGAGAATGTTTCCCTGATTATTATAATCTCAATCGCTGTTCAACTACAGGGCCAACTGCTATCTGCTATCTCATAAACTGTGTCTCTTACTCTGTATCTCTCTACGCTTTTGGGCCTTGTAGAGTGTGAACATCATTGTAAAATAACAGGTACAAATTATTAATGGATTTGTTTATGTATTTTGGGCAATGATGAATGATTTATGACTATTAAGAGTTGCTAATATTTAAGTATTTTAACAAATGCTTCACGGATAAAATGTTTATTTAATAACTTGGAATATCATTAAATCTTATTTAAGATTTTTATTATAATATTCATTTCATTTTTACTTGGACATTTTTCTCACAAATTATCTTCCATAAACTTTCTTGAAATATAATTAATGTATTTCTGGATCTTTGAGGTTGTTTCGGGCAAATTTCTTTGTTTTTTGTGTATTGCTTTTCACAATATTTTGCCCGTGTACACTTCGTCGATTGTCTCCTTGTAGAATGTCCGCGAATTCTATCCCGAGTGAGAATTCGCTTCAATTCTCACGTATTGTCACGTAGAACAGGAGTCAATGAGATTTCTCTCCTTGACCCCAGCACTGAACCCATGATCTCCCATTAAACTTTGAAATTCATATGGAAAATCAAGTACATCGCCATTGTTTCATAATTAAATGCTCCTGTCAGATATTTATGCCTATGCTCGATTTGCTAATCGAGTTTTCTGAGTACAGTACACGGACAGCTTCTTTAAAGTTTCTCAATCTCCCGCTATGTCCGAACAGTTTATTTGAATAAGTGTCAAAAGGTAAACACTATATTTTTTGACAGTGCTACAAATATTCATATATCTGTAACAGACATTAAACAAATTATAAATTAGATGTCATTTATGCAATGTCTGGTGTTATTCTACCTTTTAGGATATTAATTTAATAGTCCTCTTCTTTCCCCCCCAGCTATGGGTAAAATAGCAGGAGAAACCGTGTTCTATAGGCTTGGATGGCAACTAGTCTACCGCAGAATGAAATGGCAACCTACTGCGGGAAAAATGTCTGCCTCGTCAGTTATGCATCGAAAGATACATAATTGCCTAATCGTGTATCACGCATGACACATAACTGACTGATGTATACATATGTTTATGTGCATGTATATATTCATAGTCAGAATCGGAGAGCCGAGTTCGAATTCCACTCAAATCCATTACATTCATTTACGTGCTAATATCCTTGGGAAAGGTATTATTATTATTATTCTACCCGCCAGCTATGGGTAAAAATCAGGACAGACCGGGTTCTATAGTCTTGGATGGCAACTGGTCTACCGCAGAAAGAAATGGCAACCTACTGCGGGAAAAAAATCTGCCTCGTCAGTCATGTATTGAAAGATACATGATCGCCTAAGCGTGTATCACACATGGTACATAACTGACTGAGTGTCGCAACCGTACTGCCCGTTAAATGGCAGGACAGACGGGGTTCTATAGCCTTGGATGGCAACTGGTCTACCGCGGAAAGAAATGGCAACTTACAGCGGGAAAAAAAAATCTGCCTCGTCAGTCATATATCGAAAGATACATGATCGCTTAAGCGTGTATCAAGCATGGCACATAACTGACTGAATTTAATAATAATTCTGAATCTTATTGTTATGAAAGAACTTGATGCGCCAAATGTCATCGTAGATTTGTCTAGTTCCATGGATGATCCCCTCTAGCCCCACGATGAAAATCGATTAAACAAGTGCTTGAAAACTCTCTGGAGAGATGTTGAATCATGCCGTCTCGATAACAGCCCCCAGCTCCGTAATATTTTAAGGTGCGATATCTTCCGTGCGAAAACTTTCTCTATAATTTTCTAAAAATATTCGATTTGTCTAATTTCTAGCGAACATGATCACCGCACCATTCCAAGAAGTCTTCAGAATCCAAGAGAATTCAATTCTAGACGGTTTGCATTGCCCTATATCAGTGGTTCAATTTTTTTTTCTTCTCTGGCCCGCATTTTCACAATGAAAAGTTGCTCCCGCCTTACCGAATTGTATGTGATGAAAAATACATCATTGTAAAATAACAGGAACAAATTATTAATGGATCTGTGATGTCAGGTAACTTACTTTCTTTATGTGTTTTGGGAAATGATGAAACAATTATGACTACTGCCAATACTTAAAGAGCTACTAATGTTTAATTATTTTAACAAATATTTAACAGGTAAAATGTTTATTTAGTAACTTGAGAAAGAGTTAAAGGGAGATAACCGCGGATTTGAAGTCAGAACATTATCATTGATAACTCTCTTCTCCAATTTGCGAAATTTTTTTTGCTATATTCTTAATTCTTGATATAATGTAAAAATATCTCAATGATAAAATCAGTCAATAATTATTTCTCGAACCTTGAACATCACCGACCATAAGTAACAATCAGAGTAATTTTCTTCATGATCGATTTCTCCTGCCGATTCAGAACTCGATAGATTGATTTAGAATTCAACCACTAGTTATGCCACAAAGCTATTTAGTTATAATGGTTACGGCTTGCGTAGAAAAAAACTGCAATTGACGAAAGCACTGATAGCAGAGAAACCCCAAAGTCGCCAAACACTCTTCCTCATGCATATTGTCAGGTATTCTAAAATGTCCGGGCTTATATCAAAGTCCAAGGACAGTTTATATCTGTAAGTGTTGAGATCAATAAAACATCCTTCGTCGCCACTGTTGAGATGTTGAGTGTTTCCACGTGAGTATATGGTAATAACGAACAAACACAGTCGTAGGGAAAAATACTGGTATATTCAGAGAGGTATTTACATCAGAGAGATTAGTAGTAGAACGAACGTAGGTTAGTAGTAACAATAAGTAATAGTAATAAAGTCCAACGGTATCTTCCGGTCGAGAAGCGGAAGTGTAACTGATCACTACAGAAGTGTCAAACTGCACTGCACTACACTGCTACACTCCTCACAGTCTCTAGAACTACTGTTCTATTTATAATAATAGGATCAGTCTATTGTGGTTGTGAAGGTGGGTGCGCCCCAACAGTAAGCATTACCTTCTCCAGAAAGGCATTCAGAGTTTGCCTTCTTGTAGACCGGCTGCCAACGAAGGCAAAAGAATCCTGTCTGCCTTGCCAGTTAATGTCTTAAATGGAGGAAGGGCGATTGATCTGATCTGTTTCAAGTGAATCTGTACAAAGGGAATGAAACAGGGTCGAGTGGTGTTTGAATCTTTCGATTTTACGAGCCAACAAACAATACAACTAAACTACCCACACATGTACCGACATGCAATAGGCTTAGCTTGGTACAAGACAAGACCAAATTGATGGAAGTTGAATAGGAAGACTATACTGCATTAGTTATGTTACTTTTCAGTTGCGAGCATCCACTCAAGCAGTTTTGAAAATCAGCATTTTGAATTGGATTTTAGTTCTAAGATCAACCATGACCCCACTGAGAAATATACAGTTATATCCACCACTAATTCGTAGCTCTTTTAGTCGATTATTTATCCAAATTATTATTTTATTTTTGCTACTACTATTATTATTATTATTATTATTATTATTATTATTATTATCATGGCACGCGAAGTTTGTACAAATATTAGTCACTTTTTATGTCTTTATTCTTGCAAGTGATGAAGACACTTTTCGAAACAGTGTTAAATACTATATTTTCTTTTCTTAAATCACACTCTTCTCTAATTGTTGCATTATTATTATTATTATTATTATCATTATTATTATTATTATTATTATTATTATTATTATTATTAATTTAAAAAAGTTTTTGGACTTCCCTTTATTTCATAATCACATGCAAGGTCATAAGCAGTGAGCTAAGACCAGTGAATGATGCAATGTTCGTTGTTTCCACTTAATTAAATAAAAGACAGCTATTAACAAAAAAAAAAAAATTAATGGGCAAAGGCCATTGCAAGATTTAAGCTGTGCTTGCTAGAACTATTATTTGGATTTCCTGGATGGAGGATACACCATGGATTTAGTTGACTTGAGTTTCTTTCTTTATCAGACCCAAAGCTCCAACCAAAACCGGAAGAGTTTAAGTTTTTAAGCGCCACATTTTTTTCTTTCCATCTCCAGGTTTTCGTATTATTATTATTATTATTATTATTATTATTATTATTATTATTATTATTATTCAGAATTTGAAATGCCATTAATTATTACTTTTATCCGTACCAAAAGATTAATGTTCAGATTTTGTCTTTCTTTTCGTTTGTGAATAAAATTAGTTGTAAAGATTTCCAACTCCATTTCCGTTTATAATTCCTTCTCTTCAATTGCAAATGGCATTTTCTGGACAGTTGTTCACATCTTTTTTTTTCTTTTTGGGCATTTTAAAAAAGAAACCGCGTTTCATTTGTTCAGTTTTACAGACTTTTGTTTGACGAGCGTAATGTCTAAGTTTCCCAATTACATTAAAAATATCCTTAGTAACTTTTTTCTTCGATCGTTTTAGTTGTAAAGCAATTCTTGAAAGTTCATAAAACCATAGACAAAAGAGAAGGCAAATAAATAAAAATAGAAATTCAAAAAGGGGATAATTGTTTTCCTGCAACTTAATGAGTCTTCCGTATTTTCGTTCGTTAATAAACAGTTGATTGCCTGCGATAAAGCCCAAAATTTTAAAACCCAAGAAAGTTATTTTAACGTTTTTTTTTGTTTATTATTATTATTATTATTATTATTTTCGTTCTTATTCTTCTGCATTCGGTAATTCATGTGTTTAGCCGAGCCAAAGGCATTGTTGTGGCAATAAACACGTGGGATGCGTTAATTTTTAGTTTCCATGGTTCGTTATTGTCTCTTTCCTGACTTTATACTCTGAAAGATGCAAAATCCCCGAAAGAAACACTTTCTCGGTTGTTTATTAATCGTTCTAGATAGAAAATCGAATCATATAACTGCCACCCACTTTTTACTATTAAATGTATTTTCTATTGTTTATTTATTTGCTATTTGTTGGTTTCAATTTTTGTATCCCCGACCAAATTGATGATGCTTCAGTTTGAATAATGTGTATTTCCTTCCAACAAAATGTTTGTTTTACATTAGTCAGGGGTGAGAATTACTTGGTTTTCTTTTTACAGCATTTTTCAGTTGTTGTTTACTCAGGAAATTTCACCAGATAATATTCTCCCGTAATATTATGATGGTAAATGGCTTGTAGAATGAAAAGAAATCACTTCTCTGTATTCCATCCATATATAATCATAGAATTATGTGTTTTTATACCTTAAAGAAAGGTAAATTGAATTTTCTTGCTATGTAAAACTCTCTAATCCTAACACTGTACAAAGGGGTGAGAACTGTGCTTCATGGTATAATTTATTTACTAAAATTCTAGAATGAACAGACCACTGTAGGATGTGATTCACACTGTTAAAAACGTCAGGCATCTACCCAAACAACTTTTATCCATGAAGTTTAAAGTGATTATATATATATATATATATATATATATATATATATTAATGCGTGTTTCATTAAATAATATGGACAAGTTTTGTCTATTTATTTTAAGTAAGTTCCTTTCGTATTGTCTGATAAGCTTAATCACATTATCGTTGAAAGACGAAAGGAAAACGGCATATTGACACATGTTTGAATCCAATCTAAGATTTCGGCTTACATAAACCATTATCAATGATGACAATTTTAATAAATCAAACAACACATATACGAAACCACAATAATGGCCCGCCGATGCTGTTTGAATCAGCTCAAAGTAACGACAAACTCTTATTTACGACCCAAGGAATCGAAAAACTCGTCGTAGCTCGTGACGTCACACATGTGATTAACCCTATCAGACAATACGAAAGGAACTTACTTAAAATAAATAGACAAAACTTGTCTATATTATTTAATGAAACATGCATTAATATATATATATATATATATATATATATATATATATATATATATATATATATATATATATATATATATATATATATGTGTGTGTGTGTGTGCGTGTGTGTCATTCACAGAGAGTACTATTACGCAGCTTCTCAGTGCGACTAGACGTCTGAAAGCCTCAAGCCAGGATCGAAACACGACCGATTTGGTGTCAGTTGGATTTTCTACCCCTAATCCATCGGCACTCGGTAGAGGGACACTCTTAATTCGAACGTAGTGGTTTTTTTTTTCGAATGTAAACAAACGCCAGCCAGCCAGAGTGCTCGTATTTATTTAACAGAAGAGTTTTGCGTTTTAGCGTAGGCGGCTGCCGTTTGCAGAATTCGACTGTCCCTCAAGAGTGCTCAATTGAAATATATTATCAAGAGCTTAGTTATATATATATATATTTGTAAAGGTATCAAATCAGTTGGTATATAATCCAAGTGGATCCTAGTAATATATAATATTAAAACTAATCCACAAAAAGAACTCAATCTATTTATCATTACAGAGCAATATAATTAATAAAAATTAAAATACAAAATCAACTCATACGGGGAATAGGCTATTTCGGCAGACGAAGATACCGGTCTTATCAACCACGGTGTGGAGTAAATTTGCGCCAGAAATAGAAATCTAACTGTGAAAGCTAAAAACAAAAAGTGGGGGTTGGTGGAACGTATTTGTCTTAAAAGTAAGAAATTTAATAAAATTTTACACGAATATTAACCATAACCTATTAATTTTAAGTTATATGAAGAATGAAATATTAACTTAAAGCTAAAAGAGTAATCAAAAGGTGTTTCAAAATAATTTTAAAATATATAGATAAAAGGATGTAATGGATTAATGGAAAGAGAGTTGGGGCGATCATAGAGGAGGGGAAAGTTTATAAATTATAATTAATATAGTGTGCAGAGGTTATAGGGTGGGGGTAATATATAAATTAGAATTAGTTATACATTCGACATTTGAGGAGTTAGAGGGGAGTGAATATTATGGAAATATAGTGGATAATTATGTTATACCTATATTATGGAAATTTTAATTTGTTTTTATGTCGATATTTAAATACTAATTCATTCCTCTGATTTAATAGTTGGCTTTGATTATTGTATTCTATTAATCTACTCTTTTTTCTTCTTTTTTTTATACCCCTTTTAATTTTAAATTAAATTTTTCATACTTCATATAACCCCAAATTAATGTTCTACGGTTAGCATTCGGGTTTAATTTTTATAAAACTTCTTTCCTTTAAGGCAAATACCTTCCACCAGCCCCTACCCCGGTCTCGTGCATTTCGTCTGACTGCAACATTAAAAGGGATAAATTCTGTATAAGTTTTTCGAGAGTTTTTTTGTTTGTTTGTTTGTTTTTAGCTTTCAGAGTTAAATTTCTATTTCTAACACAAACTCAGTCCACACCGGACTTGATAAAACAGACTAGCGATATCTTCGTCGACCGAAATAGTCTATTCCCCATATGAGGTGATTTGGGACTTTATTGCTTATTTTATATATATATATATATATATATATATATATATATATATATATATATATATATATATATATATATATATATATATATATATATATAATAAAAATAAAATCCAATATATATATATGCGTGTGTGTTTGTGTGTTAAAATATTGCAGGTCATATATATTTTATCTACGAAACATTCACTTTGCAAACAGAGGGATTCTGTCTTTGGCTTCTAATTGATTTCCATTTTTTTTGTTACATACAATATATTCCTTTTATTGTTAATGTATACCTATTTATTGATCCCAATTTAACTCCGACGAGCGGGGTTCGAAACCGGTTAGCTAGCTCGTTTTTCATTTTTTTCTTTTAGTTGTTATCATGTGTGCTAATGTTAAAAATATAATTGTGTCTATTTATGGCGGTTATTAAGTTTTGTACTACTACTACTACTAATATATATATATATATATATATATATATATATATATGAATAAAAGACAACAGCAAAAACTATTTTTAGTCGACGCGTTTCCTCCTCTGAAGGTCTCTATCAGAGAATATAGAAGGCAAACATTTTCTGTAAGGCGATTAAATAGAGCAGTTTCATTTTGGAGGCGTTAAAATTAACAAGCCGTTTCTTGCACCAGTTAACAACAGAATGTGTGTCATTTCTTTGATCAGCTGAATATATCGTGCCGAACAAATCTATCAAATTGTTTCATATTTATCACCCAGGGAAGTTTACTGAATAGTATAACTAGAAGGTTGGTAATGAACGATAATACTTAGGACAAAGACAACACATATAAAATTCGCCAGCGGCTCGTAGAAGAAGTAGTCCACTATTAGAAGTGAGTCATGTGATTTCCACAATGTATCTCCAACTGCAGACCAACATACAGTATTTACTACTGTATTTATGTGAATGAGGACATACCCATTATCCTCCGTAGGTATGCTACAACAGTCAAGCTGGAACCTGATGACATCAGGGAAGTCTTTGATGTAAATTAGGAACAATGTAGATACAAGGATAGAACTTTGAAGAACACTTGCATAAATTTAAAAATCTTCTAGAAGAGTCGTAGTTCAAGACAACTGACATTGTGTTATTTGAATCAGATCAAATATTCGTCCCTAAGCTTTCAACTTGTGAAGAAGACTAATGTGCCAAACCGTGTCAGATGACTACAAGGTATCTAAAGAAACAACGATTGTAAAGCTTGATAGGTTCTTTTACCAATAACCATTAATACATCAGCAGTCGCCGAAAGCCATATATCGTATCGGAGCGAAGCCCCTGTGTGCTAAGGTGCTTAACCAATTCATAGTCAATTAGAACATCAAGTACTTGGCTAAAAGTGGTAGAAAACGGGGAAAAAAGATTATGAAAACGCCTAATCTCACTATTAACATTAACACATTTCTAAAAGCGTGCTACATTTATATATATATATATATATATATATTATATATATATATATATATATATATATATATATATATATGTATATAAATATATATAAATATATATATATGTGTGTGAGTGTGCGTGAGTGTGTGTGTGTGTGTATGTGTGAGGACCGTGTAGGTAGGCAAGATAGGCAATGCCTAATCGGAATAATATACATCAGCAGCTATATTTTCCTTCTGAGATTACAATATTCACCAAATCCAAGAAAATGCTGTTGTTATATCAGTATAAAAATAGACAATAGATGTGCATATTATTCAATGAAACATGTTTGAATGAAGATATTCTGCCTAAGTATACAAACATACACACACACTCACACACACACACACACACACATATATATATATATATATATGTATATATATATATATACGAGTACAACGTTGACATATATGGAATAAAATTCCAAGAACCAAAAACACTATTTTTTTTTAAAAAGTGCTTAATACAAAGTTGATCAAATAATATTTATTCAAAAATTATAACATAAACATGTTATAACATCACTACAAAAATAGCCATTTTGTTTCAACGCTTCTGGTGTCTTGTCAAGAGATGGCGTTGATCAACACCATCAGTTGACAAGACACCAGTAGTGTTAAAACAGAATGGCTATTTTTTTACTGATGTTATAACCTGCTTATGTCATAATTTTTATATATATATATATATATATATATATATATATATATATATATATATATATATAGTTCATCACCATTATAATTACCTGAAGACTCTATTGAATATGAAACTCGGAGTCGTACTTTCGACGGAAGGTAGTATCAATATTTATTAATTTATGTATATAGATAGATAGATAGATAGATAGATAGATAGATAGATAGATAGATAGAGCAAGTACGTGACGTTAGCAGTTTTTGAACTTTATGTAGGAAGTCTACAATAAAATAAAATGTTTTTCATTTCATGCATAATAATCAGAAGAACGTCATAATTTTGCTGGATCAGCTGCATGTTGTGCCACAGAACGAAAATGTAGCTACTGATCTATTTTATTCTTGGTAGCCACTTCCATCCTTGCCTTCATATACGGCGTGTCTCTGACATATATATATATATATATATATATATATATATATATATATATATATATATATATATTCTGCGTATAAAACTCATCCATCAAACAATGCTTAAATTTAGTTCATAATTAATTCAAGAGCGAAATAATTGTTTGATTCCATTCAGGTGTTTCTGTTCAAATGATTCTTCAAGGCGACATCTTCTAACGGAGTTGAAAATATACAAGGAAATGTGAAGGAAAGAATTCAGTATTTTGTCTATCAAATGTTGATTACCAACAGACAATTTGTAAAGTGTTCCTTTCATCCTTCGTACACATTACACACACACATATTCACACACATACACACATACGTAGAATTAGTGTAACGGAAGTTGGTACATCCACAAATTTTGTCATTCTTTCCTTCATGTCGACTTTATAAATATGGACGTCATTTTGTGACACTGATAAAGACTTGAAAAAAAAAACTTCAAATCCTAATTACGATTTACGAGAATCAAGGAAAGAAATTTTAATGATTTTTATACTAATTCGAGCATTAATGATCAGTGCCAATTAAACAAACGATCCCTCTAACTTCATTCTTATTACATATGTTCTTTTTTGCATTGCGTGATGCCTAGATGTGTGATATGAATAAACACCTAGAATAGCATACTAATGAATCAGTTGCATTAACAGTAGGAGTAAATCCTATTTTGATTGCTAATGATGGTACTTCTGGGCACTTTTCAGTCTTCGACAGACAAATTTGCGCATGGTAATAAATTCTCCTTTGTTTGTATTGCAGGAACATTTGCAGTAAATCCCGCCCTGTCTATCCTTAATTTCAGATTTACTCGTCTTGTATCTTACGACAGAAAATATTGAGGTTTTGGACACAAAGAAAAATGTTCAGCATGGTCATAAAGAAAAGCTAATGACAAGTTGAGGCGGCTCCTTAAGACGACTGACTGTGTTCGAATGAAACTTCATGAAAGAGTTGAATATCTGACGGATTTAATTTTATATATACTTACTTATTAAAATTTAGGATGGCAGAAGGTTACATATAGGAAGTGCCTAGTAAGAAGGAAACTCATGACAGGATTAGTGGTTTCGAGGTGAGCTCATTAACCATTACACCACATCGTAGTACTCAATGTTTGTATTTATATACAAATAATATTACCTTAGCACACATACGCGCATCTAATTTCCTTTTGATATCTATCTGATTCTATTTCTTTCTCTCTCTCTCTATATATATATATATATTGTCATCCACAGACATTCTGTTTCACTGTTTCATAGCTAATCAGTATGACTAGCCATCCGATTGCCGGGATCGAAACCCGACTGAATACGTATCAGTCAGTGATTTTCCCCCTAAGCCATTGGCGCACGAGAAGAATGAAGGTGAATTTAGCCGTATTTATTTTTAGAGAAACACGCCAGTGACCGAAGAACTCGATTCGTTTTAACGAAGAAACTCGCATCAGCAGCAGTAATAGTTACTCACTTTTCACTTTTCTCGCCTAAGAGAAAATAAGAAATTTTTTTTCAATAAACTGTATATATATTGTCACCCACAGACAGACTGTTTCGCTGTTTCACAGCATATATATATATATATATATATATATATATATATATATATATATATATATATATATATATATATATATATATATAAAAGTGAACATTGAAGTCAACACTCAGAGGCGACAGGCTGTTTCATGCTGGACGCAATAGTCAGGCCGCCTCAGCATGTAACAGCCTGTCGCCTCTGAGTGTTGACTTCAATATTCACTTTTATATTTATATTTGCATACGCTCTATCTCTGATATTGAGCACTTTATGCCGTAAATATACCACCCCTTAAAACTATATTTCTTCATATATATATATATATACCATCCCTCATTGTGAGAATGAAACAACAGTTGCTTCTTATTTATTCATTTACTTTTTATCTATATTATGTTTTATAATAGCCTCCACTTTCAATTGAACGATTTTAAGTGTCAAATTTATAATAGTTACATTTGATCAACTAAGATTTTGTTTCCTGATAAATACATAGATAGATAGATAGATAGATAGATAGATAGACAGATTGATAGATAGATAGATAGATAAATAAAGAGAATGAGTTAGATAGATACATATATATGAAGAGAAGTGGATAAACAGAATTAGATAGTTAGATATGAACAGAATTTTATATATATATATATATATATATATATATATATATATATATATATATATATATATATATATATATATATATATATATATATAGTTTACGAAAATCTACGTAATCCGCATGGGTAGACCCAAGGAGGATAAAATCCAGAGAGCTCAATGTAAATCAGAGCTAATAATTTAAATAAAAATAAAAACAGACCCCTAAAGTAAAGTCTGATGATCCGCGGTCCTTTAAAAGGGCTGGGGTGAAATAATTTATTACATGGAGCCTTAAAGTGGTTTGTTTTTAATTTTATTTAAATTATATATATATATATATATATATATATATATATATATATATATATATATATGTCTGTGCGTGTATATGTGTGTGTGTGCGTGTGACCAGAATAGATAGATAGATAGATAGATAGATAGATAGATAGATAGATAGATATGAACAGAATTAGATAGATAGATCCAATTTAAAATTCCGTCGAGATGCTTTAGTCAAGTTCATTTCTTCTAGTCTCTATTAAAGGATATTCGGTGGGGGGGATAAAATGTCTGCTATATTACGCTTTCTTGTATCTCATAACTGACGGACATATTGGAATTAAATATATTTCATCTGATATTTATGTCGTAAACATGTTGCCATCTTCTTGTTCTTTTACTCCTTAACTTCTTTTGCCTAACAATTGTTCTTGCCCTTTTTTATTTTCACTTCCACAGGGAACCATTTTTCTTGCTTTCCAGTTTTTTGTTTTGTACTTTTTATTTCATTTGTTTCCTTTTTTTAGAAAGCATTTATTGTTTTTCGAATAATAGAAGTATTTATTCTGTTTCTTGTATTTTTATTATTGCTGGTGGTATGGAGATTTCTGCATGATTTTTATTTTATTTCAAGAACAATACACTATATATTTATAAACCTTACTCAATATGTTATGGATACTTTCTACCTTGATCTGTATTTTTTTAAGGGTTTTTTTGTCCATTTCAGTTTTAATTTTGATTTTTGATTTTATTTTTCTCTTTCTTAATCTGTTTCGCTTTCTCTTAAAATTACAATCGTCTTTTATTTATCCTTTTTTTTTATTTGGAATCCATTGTCGCTATTCTATTAATTTTTCTCTTTTCTTTTTTTATTATTTTTCATCGGATTTTCTTTTCTTTTCTTTTTTTGTATTTCTGTTCCTTTGACATCAATTTTCTTTCTTTTTTTCCGGATTATTTTGTTTCTTTTTTCTTTCATTCAAATTAAATATTTTTTTTTACATTTTCGTCGTGTTTTTAATAAAGCATTTTTCCTTTTTCAGGGATTTCTTTCTTTTCATTTAACATCTTTTTTCTAAACTTTTTATTCTTGGAATAGCAATCATTAATATTTTCAAATATTTTGTATAACATTCCAAATTTAAAATTGTTCAAATTTAAAATCGTTTCTGAAATATTCCGTTTCCTTTTACATTCTTCTCTTTTATCTTTTCTATTTTATTTTATTTTGAATTCGATTTTTTTCTTTCGCAATCTTTTTATTCTCATTTTCTTTCTTTTTTTCTTTTTTTGTTATTTATACAAATATTTTGTCCTTTTAATCAACAAGTAATATAATATGGGAAAGATTAAACTATTCTTAACGTCACCTGTATGCTGTTAGGACTGCACAATTTCGGCGGCAACGGGACATCATGGGCACGGACGGAAGACCGGACCGGACATCCTCAAAGTGAACGGGTCACGATTGTCGCAGATGTGACACTCCTTGTTTCCCGTGAATATATTTCAATCCGATTAGTGCTAATACTATATATATATATATATATATATATATATATATATATATATATATATATATATATACAGAGAGAGAGAGAGAGAGAGAGAGAGAGAGAGAGAGCCTGTTTCGCTGTATTATCAATGTGTCGAGACATCCGATTGCTTTAAGCCGGGATCGAAACTCGACCGATCAGTCAGAGACTCTACTTCAAAGCTATCGGAGCACAGCAGAGAAAGGGAATCTTTTAACGTATTATATACATGATTTATATAAACTCTAGACCAGCGACCACAGCGCTCAATTCTGACGCTGGAAATGCAATCTGATACATCCGAGCTGCCTCGCGTCCATTACCATTCTCGCTGCCGTATGTAAAAATCATGTCTGCCTGTTCACGATATAAGTATTTTCAATAATAATAATATTTTTATTACAACCTACAAAATTATGACCCTAAGACGGCTACCAGTCCAGATAAAATCCCAGCGGTTGTCCTTAAGAATATCAACAATGAGTTATCCCCGATCTTTACAAAACTATTTAACCACTGTTTGAAGGAGAAATTCTTTCCAAGTCTGTGGGAGGTGTAGAATGTATGTTCTGTTTTCAAGAATGCCGGTGAGCCCTCATCCCACTCTCAGTATAGCACGATCCGCCTCGACAACTTTTTAAAGTTGTAATTAGCAATATGATTGTTGGTCACCTCATCTTGGACAATTTATTGAGCCACAGTCAGTAGCAATTTCGTTCGGCTCCATCTAATGATAATATAAAAAATTCCATTAATCACATAACAAGTGCGGCATTAGATAACAAATATATCTTAAGAACGATGGTATTAGAGATTTCGAAGTCATTTGACAAGGAATGGCATAAAGGGTTGCTGCACAATATCTCAAGTTATGGACTCACTGGAAAAGTCTTTTCAATTATCAAGTCATACCTAACGGATAGGTCTCTGAAGGCAGTTCTTAACGGCCAGTCTTCCGAGGCTCAATGGATCGACACAGGCGTCCCCAAAGCTAGCTTTTCGGCCCAACTCTCTTTCTACTTTACATATATTATCTGCCTGAAAGTATAGACCGGTCTTTTATGAATATCACTGCTGATGATACAACGGTATATAGTGCATCTCCAAAACTCTAGATGATCAGAGCCTGGCAGCTGATCTCAAATCTGACCTACCTCTAAGAGTAGAGGTGGAATTTGTAGGTTATATTAAATGCTGGATTATTGGCTATCGCGATGAACGGATGTTCCCTCTGCGAGACTTTCATGACTTGAAAGCCAATTGGGACTTAAGCTCAACCCAGGCCTCGAGTGAAACTCATACATACGATTCATCAATAACGATTCTGGGGAAATAGTCAGTTTCCTGTACCACTTCAGTAAGTACCTGACTCCTGCTATCCTCTGCTTTTATAAGAGCCAGGTCAGACCGAAAATGGAGTATTGTTGCCATATATGGTTAGGCGCTGTTCAGTCTTCACTTTCCAATTTCAAAGTTTCGAGTACCAAAACATCTCTACGGTCTTATGGGAGATTAATAATTTTCCACCCTACAACCTCTTACTCACAGAAGAAACATCGCAAGCTTCATGCTAGTGTCTGGCTATGTCCAAGGAAAGTCTTCAAACGTTAGTTCCACCTGTTGTAACCTTTACACCTAAGACACGCCCTGTCACGCATATTGTAGCGAACCACCTTCATTTCCTACGTATTCCATTGGTGAGATGTAAGGTCCCACTAGAACAGCTTCTTCTCTCGAACCGCTACATTGTGGAACCAACTCCCAAGAGGATGCTTTCCCGAACATTACAATCTTCAAAGTTTTCAAGTCTAGGAATAATAATCGTTGTTTCCCCATGAACTGTCACTCTTACCTCACACTTCTATAACCCTCCTCCTTGAACCATTTGAAGTATTGTAAAATATGTATATATGGAGAGATAGAGATGTATATATAAAGGCTAGGTTCATCCTCCTTTCAGTTGCGTTCTGGTCTCCTGGAGATCGCGAACAGCGGGAAACTTAAGTGGTGACTCGAGGTATGTCGCCTTCAGGTTGAAGCTTTCTTTCTTAGTTTGACATTTTGTCTTGTGTAAGGTTTTTTCTTGTTTTTGAATTTTGTTATTAGTGTACCCACTTTTCGGAGATAATCTGTTGGCCCAACCAACATTGTGGATGTTTACTGATTAACACACACACACACACACACACACACACACACACACACACACACACACACACACATATATATATAGTTTGACAGGGAAATATTAGTGAATTATAATTTGAAATTTTCATTGAATCAAAGATTATTTTTATTACCAGAAAGAAAGTTCATTGACAAGGAAAGAGATACGTTGAAAATAAAAGTTTAATGATTTACCTACGATAAGCGATAGATAGATAAGAAAAGGCTGACATAGATATGAATAGATTGACATAGATAGATAGATAGATAGATAGATAGATAGATAGATAGATAGATAGAGAGATAGATAGATATGAAAAAAAAACTGACATATGGTTAGATATCAATAGACTGAGATAGATAGATAGATAGATAGATAGATAGATAGATAGATAGATAGATAGATAGATAGATAGATATGAAAAAACTGACATGGATAGATATCAATAGGCTGGGATAGATAGATAGATAGATATGAACAGAATTAGATAGATCCAATTTAGAATTCCGTCGAGATAGAATAACAAATAAAACAACAATTTAGGCTGATTTCATTAGATATTGCAGAGGGAGACACCTTATTTCTGTAAGTGCATTGACAAGGAAAAGATTACGTTGAAAATAAAAGTGTAATGACTTACCAACCATAAGAGATAGATAGACACGAAAAAGCTGACGTAGATAGATAAATAGATAGATAGATAAATAGATAGATAGATAGATAGATAGATAGATAGATAGATAGATAGATAGATAGATGACCTTTTGTGTTTTAGTGGCTTTACTGTTTTGACTGGGGTGGAATCAAATGACAAAATGAAGCACGGAGAGAATGGTTTTAAATTCTGAATTTTCGGACACGCCCGTGTCATTTATCAACTCTCCGAGGAACTGACAATTGAGAATAACTCACCGAGAAATGTTTTTGCAGATAAATCCCATAAAACCAGATCTCAGTCTAACCAGTGGATTATAAAAATAAACTTAAATTTTGATCGGTGAAAAATTGCTAATCAGATCTATTGTTACTATTATGTGTCGGAGGAGTGAGATTGTAAGCATTTGATGAAGCGAGTTATAAGTTGAAAAGACGGAAAGACGTCTCGCGTGTAGCAAGTTGCAGCAAAAATTGACAGATCTCCTGGTCGTAGGTAGAAAGTTAGGGAACATGGTTAGAATAGTGATGAAAAGGAAGGAAGTGAAAGGGAAATCAGAAAAATGGGGGGGAAAGCAAATATATTATAATAAAATAAAATAAAATAAAATGAAATAAAATAAAATAAAATAAAATGAAATGAAATAAAAATAAAATAAAATAAAATAAAATGAAATAAAATATAATAGAATAATAAAATATAAAAAATACTTCAATAATAAAATAAAAATATTTTAAAAAGGTAAGTGAAAACAGACAGAAGAAAGCGCGCACATATATGCACATGAGTACATGTGTACTTAACTGTATGTATCTACACACAAGTCCATACAACAAACATATACAGTTGCGACCAAAATGTTCAGAACGGCATTGTTTTCGTCAGAAAAGTAGGTATAAGTTTTTATCAAAGTTGTTTTATATTCTATAATTTTCACAGACAATAAATACGATATTATTCGTTATTGTCTGAGATTTTGGTGTAATTTGAGAGGATAATACAAAAGTTATGGATGATTTAGTGATTTACTGCAAAACCCATGGCGGCCAAAATGATCAGAGCGGTTGAAAAAATAACAAGATAATAAAAAATGACAGAGAATACTGGAATTATTTAATATTTAGTGTGAAGCCCTTTAGCTTCAATCACACTTTGACATCTTTCTTGCTGGGTGATCTTATTCCATTCTTCCTGAAGGGCATTCCATAATTGCTCGGTTGTTTTAGGATTTCTGGCTTTCGATCGTTCTCCTAGAATATTTCACACATTTTCAATAGGATTGAAATCTAGGCTTTGAGCAGGCCAATCCATTACAATAACCTTTTCAGCCTTGAGGAAGTCCATGATCACCTTAGCCTTGTGACATGGGGCATTGTCCTGCATGAATATGGGTGGTCGCTTAGTTGAATTTCTCATCACAGGCAAGACATGATCTTTTACAAGTTGTTTATACCTGCATTTACCTTTCCATATAATCGCACCAAAGGGCCCACACCATCTCCAGATATCATCCCCCAAACCATGACACTTCCTCCACCGAATTTAACACTAAGGCATTTAGGTGCCAATTTTTCACCTACTTTTCGACGAACGTACCTTTTTCCCATCTGAGCCAAATAACATAAACCTAGATTCATCACTGAAATGCACCGTTTACCATTTTTCTTGAGACCACAACACATGTTCGGTTGCAAAGGTAAGACGACACTTTTTATTCTTGGAGCTGATCAGTGGCTTCACTGCAGGTGCTCTTGCTTGTAGGTCATGTTCAACTAAATGACGAGACACAGTTTTTCGAGATAAAGTTTTCTTCAGTACAATGCTCATTTCCCGAGAAACAGCAGCAGCAGTTTTAAATCTGTCCTTTTTAACCAACTTTACCATAGCACGATCTTATCTCTTGGTCGTTTTTCTTGGCCTACCCGTAGACTTTCTTGCTTCACACGAACCACAATCATCGTAGACCTTAAGAATACGGTGAACAACACTTTTTGACTTGTTAACAATCTTTGCAATAGACCCAATACTTAAATTATCCTTCTTTCGAAGCTTAATAATCTGCTGACGAATTGGTAACGGAGTAAGTGGCATTATATTAACAAAGTACACTGCAGATATTCTTACTAATGTTTAGTAAACGAACCGTCACGTAAACAAATTAAAAAAATTAGAGTTCGCCGGTTAAATATACTAAAACACGGAGTAAAAGCAACCGTTCTGATCATTTTGGCCGCCATGAGTTTTGCTGTAAATCACTAAATCTTCCATAACTTTTGTATTATCCTCTCAAATTACACCAAAATCTCAGACAATAACAAATATATCGTATTTATTGTCTGTGAAAATTATAGAATATAAAACAACTTTGATAAAAAATTATACCTACTTTTCTGACGTAAACAATGCCGTTCTGTACATTTTGGCCGCAACTGTATACTGCCATACACGTACAGATATATATACATGTACAAAATCAATATTTATTTTCTCTAACCTTTTCCTATAATAACGTAAGTTTGTATGTAAAGGAGTATTAGTGATTGATTCTATGATATATTTACTTAAATATTAATTCCGCGGCTCGGATTGAGGAATCGGAGAGCCGAGTTTGAATTCCAGTCGAATCCATTACATTCACTTACGTACTAATACCCTTGGGAAAGGTATGAATCTCTTCTTCTCCTTCAGCTATGGGTAAATAGCAGAACAGATCGGGTTCTATAGCCTTGCAATGGCAACCTATTGCGAGAAAAAAATCTGCCTCCAAAGATACATGTTCGCCTAAGCGTTTATCACGCATGGCTGAATTTTCACGAGGTGTCATTCACAAAAACCTTCTACCTGAATCATCAAATTGAGCCATGAGAACTGCTCATATTGCTCAGCTGTGAACCGTTTATACAGTTCAGTATTCCGCCAAACACAAGTGACGAGAGAAGTGAGAATCTATCTAACCTTTCTTTTTTATGTCACATGTTCCATTTCATTTTTCTTTTTGTATCCCCTGCCATTTTTTACTTCTTCCTCCTCTTCGCAGTAATTTACTTCTTCTTCATTTCTTCAAATAATTCTTCTTCTTTAAAAGTCTTTATTGCCTTCTTTTTTTTATCTTCTCTTTCCCTTCACTTCAATACATATTCTTGGATTTTTATCTTCATCATCTTATTTTAATACATTCAAATTTCCTCACCTCCTCCTCCTCGAACCCTTCTTGTTCTTTCCACTTATCCTGATCATAATCACGATAACCGTAACCCTTTATTTCCACGCAAGGCACCACCCCGCTAGCGAAATCACCTCCACTGTCCTTTCGTTCGTGCTTCTACTCTGTTAAAGCTTTTTCAATGTAAATATCTTTTTCTTTACCGCCCTTTTTAAAAACCCACCCAATATTTATCGCGCCATATATCTTATCACCTCCATTACAGACGACAATGCCATTCTAATGTCTATTATATATTCTGATACAAAGTTAACAACTTCCAACTTCTTTTTTTCTCTTCTGTTAGCCTACATAAAAATAGTTTTTTTTTTTAATACCTATTTAAAAAAGTATTTACCTCTAGGATTTGTTTTGAAGAGGTGTTTTTTTTCTTTAGACATCTTGTGGAGGTGGCTCATTGATGAATGTAGAGCCGCCTATTTAAAGCGAAGATAAACACGAGGAACAAGAATAAGAATCATGTTTTATCAAATTTCTCTTTATTATATTTCGAGTAATGACGAAAATACAGAAAAAAAAACAAACAAACCAAAAGTGGATAATATTTAATAAACAACGACGAAAGCAAACCTTACAAAAACTCAAAAATCGAGGTGAGACTTGATTAAAATGAATAGACATTTTTTCTTATTGATTTTTTCCACTGATTTTTTCCAAATTTTTATTTGCTTAATCCGATTTTTATTGCAGCTCAAAAGACTTTCAACTCGTTGACAATGCGAATTCTGTGGGTGCAGAAATGATTTTATGTTATTTCGTTAAAACACCCCGATCAATCTAAGCACAAAACCACTCCTTGGATAAGGATTTGGTTTCGTGCCTTATATGAACAATTGCTTACACGCATTCACACGCACATGCATATACACACATACATAGACACACATGAATATATTTTATCTATATATTTTATTATACGTGAGTTCATTAACAGTTCAAGAAGCTTTATCGCAAAAGAAATGTGTTTAAGGTTTCGATATTTCAGTATTCCTTCCCCTCTATGTTATATATATATATATATATATGTGTGTGTGTGTGTGTGTGCGTGTGTGTGCGTGTGTGTGCGTGTCTGTAATTGAGAGAGAGAGAGAGTTCAGATGATTGCGTATACACAGACACACTAACACACACACACAAACACAGACACACACACACACACACACACACACACACATATATATATATATAGTGTATTGGGGTAGCACATCATTATTTAAAAATATATTGTTAAATATCACAGACAATAAACGTCTATTATGTCTGATCATGAGCTGTTCTAAACTTCGTATGTTTGCTTTAATTTCGGGTGAAAATAAAGACAAAAATTGTCTAACATTTGCATATATTTTTACGAAGTTGATCCTTGATCTTAGCTTTCGGCTCACATGAGCCATCTTCAGTGTGGTGATATAAAACTAAATATCTAAAAGTAAAGCCGAAAGATCTTGGAATTATAGAACATTTGGACAGCTTCTACACACATTGTGTCCAAAAAAGAAAACACTTGTTCGAACAAAGGGCCATTCAGATTTTCCTACATATTGTTTCAGGCATAGTGTGCATTCTAGGAGGTAAATTATGTTATGACTTCTACAGTTGGAGTCGTGGTAGATTTTGAAAGTAGATTTAGTGACTGAGCTAGTGAATGAATTCGTGTGTTTAACGTGGTTGCAACATAAACTTCTTTTGTTGTTACATGGTTGGGAAAATCCTGTTGTTTTTGTTGTTAGTTTATCACGGATTACCTTGTCCCCTAAAATGTGGTTACTACCTATGATTTGTTTTAGGTTCTTAGGTCTACGATATGCTAGAAGACCGGGTTCCTTAAATAGTTTTTTTACGTCTGGTTTGATATGTAGTATTTCCCAGCGACTTTTGATTATTTGGGATAGTGGAGGCAGAGTGGGGTTGAAACTGGTTACTAGAGGAATGCGGCTAGATTTAGTTTTAATCTTGTATATTAGGGTGTTTTGTCTAGGTGTGGAAATTGCTTTATTTATTTGTTCACTGATTAGGTGTTGTTTATAGCCACGTGTTGTGAATTGATGCTCCAGATTTTCAATGTGTTTGTTTAATTCTTCATTGTGGGAACATATCCTTCTGAGTCTAAGTGCTTGTGAATAGGGAAGGTTCTCTTTGAGGTGTTTAGGGTGGGAAGACTTAAAGTGTAGATAGTTGTGGGTGTCGGTGATTTTAGTGTGTGGTGTCGTTTGTAGTTTCCTGTTTTCATCTATGTAAATGCGTGTGTCTAAAAATGTTACTGATGTTTTGGATGTTTCATAGTCAAACTTAATTGAGTCGTGTACTGTGTTTAGGGTCATGAGGAATTGGGTGAGTTTGTCGCTACTGCCCGTGTATACAAAGAATATGTCATCGATATATCTTGCGTAGAATACGCAGTCGTTACCAATGAGGGGATAGATATGGGTCTCCACAAATTTTCCCATGAATATTGTAGCATATGAAGGAGCTGCAATGGTACCCATGGTACAACCTCTTATTTGAAGGGGGTGTGCTCCATTGAAGTTGAAAGTATTAAATGTAAGAATATGCTCCATGAGTTTTATGATAACTTCTGTGGGAGGTTCTTGTTTTCTTCTTTTAGTAAGTGCTTCCTGAAGGGCGGTTAGCCCTTCGATGTGCTTAATGTTTGAATAGAGTGACCTTACGCCCATAGTCACTAGAATAGCATTCTCTGGAACTGTTTGTATGTGGTTAATTTTGTTTAGTAGATCTGTTGTGTCTCTGATGTAGGATTTTAGTTCCTTAGCTAGGGGTTGTATGTAATGGTCTACATATTTTGAAATTTTGGTCGTGTGGCAGTTGAATGATGAAATGACGGGGCTTCCTGGGTTGTTGCTTTTGTGTATTTTAGGGAGGAGATAGAAACGAGCAGGTGTAATGTTTGTGGGTGTAAGTATTGTGCATGTTTCTTTGTCGATTAGGTTTTTGCGAAGCATTATGTTTAGTGAGCTGGTTAATTCTTTTTGGTATTCAGGAAGGGGATCTGTAGGTAAGCTTTTATAGGATTCTTTGTCGGTTAGTTGTTTGTTTGCTTCTTTAATGTATTCTTTGATTCCCCAGATCACTGTGGCACCCCCTTTGTCAGCCTGTGTTATGACTAGGTCATCTCTGTGTATCAGCGTGTCGAGGGTTATACGTTCCCCTTCATAAATATTGTCACGTGGCAGCTTACGTGCTATTGTTTTCTTTATGTCATTTGCTACGGCTATTTCAAATGTTTGTATCGTAATGTCTGTGTTTTGTGTGATGTATGTAGTATTCTTCTCTTTTAATGTATCAAGTATGGAAGGTGTGTGATCATTGTTCCCGTAGTGGGCTTTTAGCCGTATTCTTCTGAAGAAGGATTTCAGGTCCTTTGCCAAGGTGTCTTTATCAAACCTTGGGGGGCTAAGGCAAAGGCTTAGTCCTTTATTTAGTAACCTGAATGTGTTGAGTGAAATTTATTATTACTTAAATTTATAACTCGCCCGTATGGGTCAAGTTTGAATTTGCAAGCATGACGAAGTTCTTTCGTAAAAGCTCAAAAACTTGCATCATGTCTCCTATTAGGGATGCTATACCCCCATCCAAGTGTCCTGGTTGGGGGCTTATCCTGTTTCTTTGAAGTTTGGGTATTTGCTGTTGATTTTCTAGTAGGGGCTAATCTGGGTGGTCTGGGATGTCTAATGGGGTTATGCGTTCTGTAGATGGGCTGCTGTGTTTTGGTGTGTGTATGTTTGTGCGGCACCCTAAGGATGTCCGCGTAAGTTAGTGGTTTGTTTTGTGTGTGTGTTTGTTTTGAGATTCTAGTTATCGTTGATGGTGGCGGTATATATGTATATATATATACATCTATATGGTTTGATTATTGATTACAACGATCGATCGATTATGTGATTATTAATCTGATTTTTATGAAAATCTTAGTTACAGTGGGTTTCCGCATGGTATTCTTGTGTTCTTCAGATAATTGGCGGTACCAAGAAATTGCCCCTTCAAATTTTCAGCAAATTTCTCGTCTTCAGTTTTCATCAGTGTCTGTTTCTAAACATTTTCCTCTAAATTCTTAATGACCCTGAAGAATTCTTTTAATTCCTTCTTTGTCATCTTATGCTGGTGAGTAGATACGGTTTATTCACATTCATCAATGACTTTGCTTCGAAAACCGCCATTGCTTTTTTTTGCATTAGCCTAGATATTAAATTTTTACCAATGTTATTCCAAATGTCCATAAGTTCTTTTAATTCATCGATATTCTTAAAGACTTTACCTTCCATTTTTCTGTTCATTAAATTCCATATATTTTCAATAGGGTTTAAATCGGGTACTTTGTTACCCAATCTAATAGTTTTGATTTAATTTTTGTAAAAAGAACCCCATGTTATGTATATTTTTTTATTTTAGGAAATTTTACAAACATATCATTATGATTCGTATTTTAACCTGAAAATTTTATTTATAATCTTTCGATAGTAAATCTTTTATACTTCATTATTTTTTAATGAATGTAAATTTCTGTATCTAATTGAATCGTCCATTTTTTTAACAAAATAATCAGAAATTGCTTTTTAAGACATTGAAAATAAAGATAAAAAAACATCAAAATATTGAAAAGATTTTAATACAAATATTCAAATATATAAATTTATTATCGGCTCATATTATAAAACTGTTTTAATTACTTAGGTAATACTTGGCAAATAAAATAGTTACCCATTTTACATTTTTAGATTTTAGAAAATTTTCAAATAATCGATAACTAAAAAAAACTAGTTTTCAATTACTATGGTTAAACTGAAGAATGCTTTACCGCACTAATCGAGTATTTCGCATTTACTAATCGAATTTTGGTATATAAAAAATTTAGCGCACTAATCGAGAACCCATGAATCGAATGCGCATTATTCGAATGATTCCTGTATATGCATTCCGTTTTCAAAATTCATAAAGTTAATTGATACGTAACATGTGATAAAAAAAACAATGAAAAGAAAGTAAATGGAATCGTCTAGACGACATACCAAAATATTTTTTTTTAAATCAGCAATATTTAATTTAAACTTAAAATTTCAGTGTCCCCTCTCCTTCATGCGCATGTGTAATCACATCAACGAAAATAGCACCTTACTCTAATGAGGTCGTAAAGGATGAAACGCGTCACGGTAAAAAAAAATTGCCACTTTGTGATAGATTTTTCTAATATTATTAATGCTCTTCTTAGTAAATGAGATCTTTCAAACAGGGCAATATTTTAAATAACTTGCCAAACTGTTGCCAAGGATTGCGTTTATATTATTGTCTGTACGTTTTGTTTTTTATCATACCCAGTGCTTCAACGATTATCGGCATAACAGTAGTTTTAATGGACGACATTTTTTCAATTTAAATTTAAAAAAACTCTCACGTTTAATTTGTCATATTTTTTAACATAAATATTTTTTATCTGTTGACACAATTTTTTCAACTCTGCACTTACAATATCTGGTTTATTTCGTCTTAAATATCTGTTAGATCGGATGCAAAAGAAAGAAAAATGACCTTATTGCTTTCTATGACTGTTTCAAGGTGATCGTATCATTTTGCAATATGTTCCGCACTCTGATACTGCTATATTGTCCAGTCCATATACTCTGACCAATTTTATCATATTGATTGTATTCCCCAGAGGTCAAGATTAAACAACCAGGCACTAAGCACTCAATGATCTCAAAATTATGTGCCGATATTATTATTATTATTATTATTATTATTATTATTATTATTTGCTTTGATTTCTGGCGTTTACACATTTCTTTCCGGGTCGCGCCCAGGGACCTAAGGTTAGAAATGGCACCATGACACTTTCCACAGACAAAAAAAAATAATTACATAGTTAAAAGCCCTTCGTAAAGCGTGGGTTGTACTTGTGAGAAAGATTTTTTGTATCTCTTTGATGCATGGACTTCCAGGAATCCCTTCAATTAGTCTATTGGAATCTTTTCCAATCAATGCTAGCGGTCCCATGTGCCACATTTTTGAGATTTCGATTTCATGGTCCTTGTATTTTGACAGGTTTTTGAATGTCTTCAAAGATACACTGCAGTCTGCAGGGACTGCCATGTCAATAAGGAGGCACTTTTTTTGTTATCGGTCTTTAATAACAATGTCTGGGCGGTTGGCTTTGATTGTTCTTTATTATTATTATTATTATTATTATTATTATTATTATTATTATTATTATTATAATTATTTCCGATTCTATTTTTCTGCTTTCAATAAAACCTTTCCTTCATGACAATTCTCCAATGCATTATCATCAACTTGTTATTAAATATTCGGCTTACAGTCACATCACGGCGAAACACCGAATCCCACACGAAGTTAAGCAATGTCGAGTTTGGTCAGTACCTAAATCGGTGGCCGCTTGGGAATAACAAGTGCTGTAAGCTTGGATGTGCGTGTTGTGTAATGGATAATGGCTCGGAATTGCGATTCGGAGAGTCATGTTCCAATTCCAGTCAAGTTCGTTGTATCCACTTAGTCGCAAATAACCTTAGGAAAGCTATGATATCCGCATCTCCTCCCCGCAGCTGTTGGTTAACTAGTAAGCCTTTTATCATTAAATCATTATTATCTCAAAAAATATCTTACTAATAAATATTTTCTAGCTTTGAGTAATACGCAAATAGTTAATAACACGTAAAAAACGAAACAGTCAATTAACAGTTAATATTCCTTTTCCTGTCTGTCAGTCTGTCTGTCTGTCTTTCTCTTTCTTGAAATTATTTCAGACATCACTAACACGAACTACAACTCACGACTACATGAATACCTATATATGGAATAATAATAATAATAATAATAATAATAATAATAATAATATTTTTTTTTTTTTTTGCAGTGGAAAGTATCATGTAGTCGGTAGTTAAGCTCTTGCCAAACACGCAGTAGCATGTCTCCGGTAACATTATCCAGTGTGGAAATGATTCTCTGCTTGAGTTCATCAATGCTAGCAGGACGAGGGAGGACATAGACCACTCCATTCACATGTCCCCATAAAGAGAAATCCCGCGGGGACAGGTCCGCTGACCGCGGCGGCCATTTCATCACAAATTATTCTCTCTCTCTCTCTCTCTCGGTCCGTTATGTGCCATGCATGATACACGCTTAGGCGATCATGTATCTTACGATACATGATTGACGAGGCAGATTTTTTCCTGCAGATTTTCTGCGGTAGACCAGTTGCTATTTGACCTGCTATTTATACATAGCCAGGCGAAGAAGAGAATTCATAGCTTCCCCAAGGGTATTAGAACGTAAGTGAATGTAATGGATTCGACTGGAATTCGAACTCCGCTCTCCGATTCCTATATATATTTAATAGATTTGGGGGGAATTTAGGCAAATCATTATCGTAATTCATCGAGTCGCGAAGAAACCTCAACAGAATGCAGAAAGGACTGGATGGCCGTTTCGTCCTATTTTGAGGAGGCTCATCAGCATCCACTACCGAGATTCGGACCCGAACCGTTTCCCGTTTCGACACAACGCAAGCGTCATATCAACTGTACCAACGACCCTTGGTGACGAAGAAGAAACTGAATAAACTCGATATAGCGCCTCTACTCACAAATTCCGTGGTGATACTCATCCAGGTATTCATAACACAACGGATTGTGCCCCAAGAGCCACGACTTTCCTTTCCACCGAAACGGCCGTCCAGTTGCCTTTTGCATTCTGTTGAGGATTCTTCTAGACTCGATGAATTACTATAATATATATATATATATATATATATATATATAAATATAAAAGTGAACATAGAAGTCAACACGTAGAGGCGACAGTCTGTTTCATGCTAGATGCAATCGTCAGGCAACTTCTATGTTCACTTTTATATTACACACGCTCTATCTCTGATATTGAGCACTTTATCCGATAAATATAGCACACCTTAAGACTATATTTCTTCATATATATATATATATATATATATATATATATATATATATATATATATATATATACACACAAACGTTTGTCTCGGTGTGTGTGAATATTCATCAATATGTACGTATCCTGAAGATTAATAAATACATTTATTTTAAACAAGTATATTTTTCAACATAAACAACTACATTACTTGTAGTTTTAATTCATTAGCGAACATTAATAAATGAAACATTATACAGTGAAAAAATTCGTATCGAATTAGCTAAGAGGCTGTTTCTTTAGTAGTTATCTAGTAATCTTGTGACGGTCATCGATCTATTTTCCTATTGGTTTTACTTACCTCAGTTGACATCAGTAGACATATCAATATGATTCTTCAGCTGGCGAAAGTATGTATTGAAATTTGGAAGATATTCATGGCCTTGAAAATAAAAAATATCAAAACATTATTAACGCGATTTTGGGCAATTGATTTCCTAACACTTTATTTATTTATTTTTTAAATATCATCAACGCTATATTTAAAAAAAATACATCAATTATAACAAAATCTGCAACCTTTGTCAACAAGAGAATTTAGCTATAATAACATTTCCAGACCAAAAAATGCATTTTCAACCCGAGAACGGAAATTATGTCCAGTTGTATACATACTAAAATGTTCCTTTTGAGTTCATTTGAAGTAGGATAAAAAGAATCTATATATATTTCATTTAATTCCCAATATTTACAATATACTTGATTTTCCCTTCCTCCTCTTTCTCCTCACCTTCTACCATACCTCCGGTCGGGCGTGTCTTCATTTGTTTATTTTTGTTAAATATGGCCTTCATATTCTTTTTTTAAATAAAGCCTTAGGAAACCAATCGACCAAAATCCCCTGAAGATACCGAAAGTTTGAAACCAAGGTAGAGGAATTGGGTGATTTCGTAATTTAAAAGATCCATATGTTAAATTTTTACGATTTCATATGTGTATCGAACACTTTTTTAATACTACTGTTTCCGGATCTAATTCATCTTTGAACATTAACTACTTTATTATTATATATATATATATATATATATATATATATATATATATATATATATATATATATACATAAGTGTATATATATATATATATTTATATATATATATATATATATATATACATATACATATATATACATATACATATATATATATATATATATATATATATGTATATATATATATATATATATATATATATATATATATATATATATATATATATTGGGTGTATATTTAGGCAGCATTTTTTCATTGATGCATGTTTCATTAAATAATATAGACAAGTTTTGTCTATTTATTTTATGTAAATTCTTTTCATATCGTCTGATAAGATTCCAGCGTCTCGTATGCACGAGTTTGTTGTTGCTTGGAAATCTTTCATGTAACCATAAACAGACTATCATTATTGTTTTGCGTGTGTATTGCTTAATATATTGTAATGTAATTGTCATACTTGATAATGTCTTATGTAAGCCGAAAGTTTAGATAGGATTAAAAAAATATGTATCAATATTGTGATTTTATTTCTTCGTTTAATGATAATGTGATTAAGCTTATCAGACGATACGAAAAGAATTTACATAAAATAAACAGACATCACTTGTCTATATTATTTAATGAAACATGCATCAATATATAAATATATATATGTGTGTGTGTGTGTGCGTGCGTGTGTGTGTGCGTGCGTGTGTGTGTTTGTGTGCGTGTGCGTGTGTGTGTGTGCGTGTGTGTGCGCGTGTGTGTGTGTGCGCGTGTGTGTGTTTGTGTGTGTGTGTTTGTGTGTGTGTGTGTGTGTGTGTGTGTGTGTGTGTGTGTGTGTGTGTGTGTGTGTGTGTGTGATCCAGACGACTAACAAGGTACTGCGTTTAAGCTTTTTATTTCATTTCTCTTGTGTGTTTTCTTTTCTGAGCATAAAGTCTGTAAAAATTGTCCAAATGTTCTGCATATGCGAACGCTTTCGGCTATTCTTTTAGCCATTATCAAGGATAATAATTTATTTTTTATTTTTAACTGAATGACTGGATTGTTTTCTGTAGGTATCTAGAGTAATAACTAAGATTTAATTTCCAAACACATCATGGAAGCACTAATAATAAAAAGAAAGATCAAAAACACTCAATAACATCATTTATGAAAACAGCCAAAATGCGCATGAAAATTTGGTGATATAATAATTGTGAGTTCAATCTCTGGGAAAAACCGTGTCATTTGGCCGTGCAATAACTGAGCAACGCTAAATAAGAGCTAAAGGAAAAATCTTCCCATGTTGATTAAATAAATGGTTCTGTCCGAAATTTCCGGAACGTTACTCGTACCGACAATCACCTGATGAAGGCAGGTAGTTACAATGATCGAAACACTGTAATAACAACAACAAAGATTATGACTATTGTCCGCATATAAGTAATGATAAATTCTCATCCCAGAAATTCTGACAGAAGTTAAACAAAAGTGTTACTAAGTACGTTACTTTATAATGTTTTCAAGAGCTCTACTAATTTAAGCAAATATTTTTCATCCTATTTATTAGACCCAATCAGCAAAAATTAAGAAACAGTTTTAGCGAATTCTTATACAAAACTTAGCAAACCGAGTACTAAGCAAAATCCTGACTTTGCTTATAAAAATTGTCTGTTGCTTCTTCCATTTGGAATATATTATTTTTTAAGTCTCATTCATTTGTTGTGTTTATTTAATTAATGGCACATCAACTCCTTATGGGTCATTTAATGCCAAAATTTAATTTTCTTGGGAGTTTTGAAGTAATAAAAATATGATACATGTTATTCTGCTTTCACAACTGTATACATGGTAGTTGATACTCAGCTTTTGTGTATATATATGTTTGTGTGGACATAATCCCCTTGTCCAATTTTGTTTGTTTTTAATATAGACCACTGGGAATATAATCTGTTAGCCCACTTAATAGCCAATGTTTGAGATTTTCAGTTTCTTTCTATCGTCAACTGCCTCCTTAGAAACTCGTTCGGCTCGAAAAGTTCTGCTGGTCAGAATGGGTGCCATTTTGTTCTGGACTTTCTCCTACAAAAAGCCCTTCCCCCCCCCCCCCGGCCCACTGTTGTGGAGGTGGAATAGCGGTCGTACGACCCCCCCCCCACTGCCACCAACACTGCCTTCTTTGTAACTTGAAGCTCGGGGAATCGAGCGTGCCGCCTACTATCGCTTGTGTCTTTTGCGAAGTATGTCGTCGATATTAAAACTGAATCCCAGTGAGTAAATACTTTATTAATAATTATTTTTAATTTAATTTTATTTATTCATTTTTCTTTTTTTCTTTCTTTTCTTGCTAAAAACTAACGCCTGCTAACCTCTTTTTCCCCTTGTCCAATTTTGTTTGTTTTTAATATAGAACACTGGGACTTATACTAAGTTAAAACTTAGTACCATATGTCTTTCCTATCCCCCAGTACCCTCAACTTGTATATGTCCTTTGTTCTGTCATCGTTGTATATGTTTTATGTAATTGGAGAAGGTAGGCTTTCCTACCGCCCGGTCAACACTCCCCCCTCTTCTATTGAACGCGAGTAGAGGACCAAACCTTGTTTCGTGTTTAGGAAGGGGTTCCCGGATCTCTTTCTCCCACTTACTGGCCTCTGTACTGGTGTCGCTGTGTTCCTCCCATGATGCGCGCAGTCTGTGGCATTGCCTGTTCATTCTGAGGGTACACGGTTGACAGTTACCTGGTTGCTGTTTCCGACTGGTAGTTAGGAGCCCTAACTCTTGCGTAGCGTCTTGAGCGGCCACTCTGATCAACAGTTGCATAATATCGGGATGTCTGTAGTGCCATGTCGCGCATGGATAGGTGTCCCTGCAGTCATTTCCGGTGGGCAACCCTGAGGCCACATTATGAATCTTGCTGTGCCAATCCCCCTCTCTGTTCGCGTCATGGGTATCAACCGTCGGCTTCCTTTAACTCAGGCCTTCTCCCTCTTTCCAAAACCAATTACCAACATGAATAACAAAAAACTGAAATACAAACCTAAACCAGCCTTCCAAAAATCACCCAAACCTCTAAATATCTCCTTCTCTAACATCCGCGGCATTAGAACCAACTTCTGCAGCGTTGAGTCTTTCCTCATAGCTAAGTGCCCGGATATACTCGCCCTGTGTGAGACCAATCTTAACTCCTCTATCCCTTCCTCCGATCTCTCGATCCCTGGATACCTCCCACTCCTCAGAAAAGACTCTCTAACCCACATGCATGGTCTGGGTGTCTCCCTCTGGCTTTTTTCTTCCAATTCTATGCTTGACTCCTCTGGGGTACCCTTGCCTGACTTCCCTCCCAGAACTGAGGCCCTACTGGACGGCTTGCACATAACCCCGTCGTCGGTACTGGGCATTATTTCTAACTTAGATCCCCACAAGGCTACCGGTGGCGACGGAATACCAGCCATTGTCCTGAAGAAATGCGAACCTGAACTGGCACCTGCCCTCTCTAAATTGTACAACCGCTGCCTCAAGGACTCCTGTTTTCCTGACTGCTGGAAGTCCTCTACCATTGTTCCTGTCTTTAAGAACTCTGGCGGCCCCTCCAACCCTTCTAATTACCGTCCTATCAGTCTCCTTCCCATCTTCGGCAAAGTCTTCGAGGCCATTATCAACGCCGAAGTGACGACTCACCTGATATCCCACGATCTGCTCTCAGACAAGCAGTATGGTTTCCGCTTTGCCCGGTCTACTGCCGATGTGCTTACGGCCATCACTGAATTTGTCTACCAAGCTATCCATAGTAACGGCGAAGCCCGTGCCGTGGCCCTTGACATCTCAAAGGCATTCGATAGGGTTTGGCATGCCGGCCTCCTTCGCAAGCTCCGGGGTTATGGTATCACAGGTCGATTGTTTGACCTAATTCAATCGTTCCTATCAAACCGGGATTTGAAGGTTGTTCTCAATGGATCCTTCTCCAACTCCTATCCCACTACTGCTGGTGTTCCTCAAGGCTCCATCCTTGGCCCTACTCTGTTCCTCATATTTATAAATGACCTTCCTGACGCCATAGACTCCCAAGTCGGTATCTACGCTGACGACACTACCATTTACTCCTGCCTCAAGCACAAATCCACCGAGGCGGACAAAATTAACCTGGCAGCTCAAATTGAAAAGGACCTCCAATCGGTTGTGGACTGGGGAGAGAAATGGATGGTCAACTTTAATGCCTCTAAAACAAAATTGCTCTCCATTAACCACCACAAGGACCCATCCCTGCATCCCATCAGAATGTCTGAGGACCAACTTCTCGAGAGTTCCTCTCTGCGGCTGCTCGGTCTCACGCTGTCCGCTGATCTGAGATGGAACAAATACATCGAGTCAATTGCATCATCCACCGCTAGAAAAGTTGGTTCCCTGTGCCGAGCCAGGAAATTCTTCTCCCCTGAATCGATCCTCCAGGTCTATAAGTCTACCATTCGACCTTGCATGGAGTATTGCTGCCATTTATGGTCTGGGGCCCCTGCGTGTTGCCTCGGGGTTCTTGATAAGATCCAGAGACGGATATGTAATGTGATTGGCCCTGATCTGTCATCTCGTCTGCAGTCGCTCTCTCACAGACGGAATGTTGCATCACTCTGCCTTTTCTACAAGTACTTCCACGGTAATTGCTCTGAGGAGTTGCTCTCACTTGTCCCTAAGCCTCGTGAATTCAAGCGTCCTACGAGGCTGGCATCCCGTTCCCACCCCTTCACCGTAGAAACTGTTAGGTGTAGACGTCTTTTCTACTCCAATAGCTTCATGTCTCGCACATCTCGCCTATGGAACTCCCTTCCCCGTTACTGTTTCCCTGACAAATACAATCTCCAACGGTTTAAGTGTAGCGTCAATCGTCATCTCCAGTTGCCTTGATCTATCCACTTCCTGACATCTTCCATTCCTATCTGCTCTCGCTCTATATCTCCCGTAACCTCCCCACCTCGATCGGCCCTCCGTCCTTCTCTTTCTCCACAACCCTTCCTTTACCACTCCTATCTGCTCTTCCTCCAACCCGTCTGTAACCCCTTGCGTGATAGTGGCCACCGGCCTTGCTCGGGGTGATACGCTTAAAAAAAAAAAAAAAAAAAAAATTACTAGAGGCGGTGATATATGTGTTTTATGTTGTAGTTTTGTTAAAGTTATATTTTGGAATACAGTTTGATTTAGGAAATTGTAGGATATTATATGGATTAATGTCAAGAATGTTCTTTCATGTTGGTTGGTTGATTTTATTTTGTTGTATATCAATCACTATGGGATATTTAGTGCTGAAATCTAAATATTTTGAACAATTTTATGGCTTTAACTAAATATATTTTGAACGCAATTGTATGCCTTCAACTACAGATAAAATGTATTGTTGGTCATTTTGCTATAAATAGACATTGTTGATATTTTTATAGAAAATATTAAGCTGATATTTTTACTATAAAAATGTATTTTTATATTTTCATAGATTTTTCCTTTTGTTTGGAGGTTACCAAGAGAAATTAAGAGGTCATTCCACGCTCATCAAAACCCTCAATATCGTGAGCAGATGCCTTGCTGCCTGATGTAGTTTATCATCATACCAAGGACTTCCAGAAATATCGTGCTTTCATTCCTATATGATATACTGTACCAGATTTCAGAAATAAACTTTCAGGTTTTGTTCATCAGAATATTGTGACAAATACCTATACCAATTTTAAATGTGTGATTACCTTTCGATTAACTCAGGTTTGGGAAGCTTACATATGGTGAATTGCAGCTTTATTCTAGAAATTCATAAATCTTTTTTATAATTTCTAGAATGACAATGTTTGCCTTCTTTGTTTCAAAATGATTACGCTTGGAAATAACCAAGTACCTTTGAATTCGTTTGAAGTTGTTCGATTAGAATATATTGTTGAGTATTTTCACGAAAGATTTTGGCTTGAAAAACGCCACAACAATAATATTATCAAAACGGTTAACAATTTTTATCTCGCTTTGTTAATTCAAAGTAACACTTTTGTTCTAAATCTAACAGAATATTTCAGGCATACATTTGCAATTTCACATATTTACCTGGCATTGATAAATGAACACTGCTAAAACAAATAATTAGATTTTGGAATATTATGTATTCAGAATACATTGTAATGTTTTTTAAATCATTTCACTCCAACCAAGGCGATAAAGCCACTAAGATTCAAGGAGTTACTGAATGTTAAAGAATATGAGAAAAAAATTATTAAAGAAGGAGAACAATAAAAAAACCATAAATGAGAAGGCAGAAGATAACGATTGACATTGCATTTAAAGTTTTGAAGATCAAAGTTGACTGGAAAGCAAGAATCTAGAAGAGAATTCCACAAGCAAGAAATGTGACAGAAGAAACTGTTAGCATAGAACTTACGGTTATATCGAGCCAGTCACAACTATAAAATGATGAGACCTTGCCGCCAATCTAGTACTGCGCTTTATTTTATGTACTATAGAGGAAAGTTCATCAGAACAATTACCATGAAAGTATTTATAGAAAATTCACAGTGAAGCTATATTAAAGCCGTGGAAAAGTGACTAAAGCCGAGATGCCAGGTCAGGAACGATAACATTGCAAATTCTTCTTTAGATTTTATGAAGAAAATTTAAATCTATAGCAGGAGCACCAGACAAGGTGTGGCAGCAATATTCAATACAAGGACTGCTGGTAGACTTATAAATATGTAAGATTGTTTCTGGCGATAAAAAAAAACTGTCTAACACGACACAGTGAACTAATTATTCTAGCAGCTGATCAAGCAATTGATTCAATATAACTTTTTCACTTCTTGTCAGCTGTAGATTTTAGTCCAAAGAGAAGCGGTGAGTGACGCTCCAGGAGGTTAGCATCTTACTTAATTTCCTTCTTCTTCGATTGGCAATGTTCTTGTAAGATGTGAATGATCATGACGCTCCACAACTTCCAGTCTTTTAACGTATCTTTTGCCCTTTACTACCCATTGAATTGTTGTGTTATCTATTCACAGTATCACACTCCCATTCTCTCATTGATTTTCTTGTTTCAGTATGTTCTATAAAAGTTAAATTCTCCAAGCCTTCTTTCCTCATTATTTTTTAATTCTCTTTCTGTATTCAGTGAATTTGTTCTTTATCAACATGCAACCCCAGATGAGATTAGAGATTACTTTAATCTTTTCCTTGTTGCAAATCAAGCCTTTCGTGTATCTCAAATAGGTCTTCATGGCATACTCTATAAAATGCTTTTGTACAATCTTTGAAACATAGTCGCGCACTATCTGTACTACTCCTATAATATTGCAATCATACACTTTGAGTGAATCATAATAAAAAAAAAAGATTTATATTGTCGTATAACAACATGTAGTTGATGATTAGCTTTTTAATTTATACTTCTACATCAGTCCTTTAAAAATATCTTCCGAATACAGAAAAAAAATTAGTGAGGGATCAGTTTATATATAGATTGTAATATAGAATTGATCCCCCACTTTAAATTCATATTTTACATTCTTGCTCGTTTATCAAATTCTGATTAAGCATGAATAAGTTTTAGAAAACGAATCATTCAATATTTCGGAAACATAACATTACTAAATTGATGGGGAAAAAGAACGATTTGAAAAAAAAAATTATTAAACAACGAGGTGTTTAACATAGTATAAGCCGGTGACTATGAAAGAATCTTGTGGGTAGACTAAGCATAACAGTTCTGCCTCTGGAGTCGGGCGGAACAGAGACCATATTTTGGCGTTTAATCATTGACACTCGTCTGGGAAGGGAATGGATCAATTTCTTGGGTGGAAATTTTTCCTTAGCAGCAATATTACTTACAGTGTCGATTGCTTTCTGAGTCACTGAAAACGGAAAACAAGTGAAACAGAATTTTGCCATATTCTTCAAATTCTATACATTTTGAAATTCTGTAACGACATATATCGGTTACTTATATGTACATACATACATAAAAGCTTACCTAGAAACTGGATAAATATATTCACAGAAACCGGCAAACGTATATAATATTATAGAAACATACAAACATACGTGCTAATTACTAGTTTCTGAGAACAGCCGTCGGTTTTGGAGGCTAACCAATCCCCGTTGCAGACGCCTTCTCAAGCACATTTGTATTTGCTTAACAACTACACAGCTTATCTGTTGTTCATATTGCAACTATGTTTAAGCGGACCTCAGTTTCTGGAAGAGAGCGTATCATCTTGCGGGATCAATAGTTTAAACATGGCCAGTACATTCAAACCCTCAGCCACAATGACTTACGACTTCGTGCCAGTACAACTATTAGTGGCTTCTGAACAGTTACGCCTAGCCAATTTCATTCACAAGGTTTATGCCCATCCATTTAGGGACTGAACTGCTCCTTTACGGTAGAGAATGTTGGACGGTCTACTCAAAGATGAAGGAGAGATTTAAGGCAACGGAGGATGGTTCTACAGAAGGATGCTGAGGATATCATGGACCGAACATGTGATCAACGATTAGGTTTTTGACAGGATGCAAACAAAGAGGAAGCTTATACTTAATATCAGGCAGAGGCGGCAGAAATATCTGAGACACGTAACGAGAAAGGAGGGCTTGGAGAATCTGATACTCAAAGGACGGATAGATGGAAAGAGAGACAAGAGAAAGCAACGCGTGGCATACCTAGCGAGTTTAAGCAAGTGGATGAAAGAACAAGGTTTGGAGGAAGTAGCAAAAGCACAAAACATTTTGAGAGCTAAAAAGGATAGGAGGAAGTAGAGATCCATGATCGCCTACGCCCTGAAGGAAATGCTAGACACTCAGCAATTGCGTACACTGGGATCGCCTTACAAGGCTGATTATTTTGACTGGAATCTTAGTGTCTGAAAACGAACGTTTAAACCACTCGGCCTATACATGTAATGGATGCTTTCTTGATTTCAGTTTCTTGTTTTAATTGCTTCATATATTATCTTTCCACAGACTCACCAGTGCGCAGCATAAATGGGGCTTTTGAACATAGATAAGGGCTAACACTCTCTGCTGCAAACTTTGTTGCTCACGATTTTTTCAGTGTCAGATTTCTCCCTACAACAATAATAAACCACCTTTCGCCAAACCCTGACCAACGGCTAAAACCTCCCCTCTTTTCAGACGAGTTTCATTTATGCTGGCTTGTTTTTGTACTATCTGAAATTTGGTTGACAGGATGGCGCAGGAGATCGTTACCGTTCGTAGTTCAGAAACGCCCAAGGCGATTACCCCTGTTTAAATCTAAAAATATCATACTTGGAATTTTATAATCCAAAAGAAAAACTTTTCAGATGCAATATCTTTGTTATGTCAATTAAACTATATTCCGATTGGTGGCAAATAAATGGACAAGCCTAATTAGTAGTCTATGTATTCACTACATTTATTAATACTATTGTTTCCCCAATAAAATGCCCAAGAGCCACTCGAATAGAGGGTTACTGAATGAGGTAGTTTTAAGGGCGTAAAGGAAGGAGAAAGAAGTGCATATTAGAAGGAAATGTAGGATAGATAACGGTTGACTCGAACATTTTATAGAGTGATTTGTTCGGACGAGTGGCTTCATCTTGTTTATTATCGTTTCAGCCGTTTTTCTCCGGCCTTCTTCAAGCATCTGTTATGATTTATAAATATGCGGGAATTTCGAACAAAAATACTTTTTTTTTAATTACCTGGGTAGATTGTTCTCATTACATGGAGAATTCAGACGATTTATTTATTTCCAGTTAATTCTTCGGTTAAAAATGCAGAAAAATCACCCCCCGCACGTCTACGGTTGCATATTTTGCATAATTATTCTTTCATAATCGAATTTATTTATGAAAATGGATTTTTTTTTAAAGAAAAATTTGCAGAAATTTAAAGCCAACTTTAAAATTTGGAAATCTTAAGATATAATGTGAACACTTAATATCTATTAAATACAAATTTATTAAGACCTTAAAATGAGGGAATTGTCGATAGTCATGATCGCCCACATCGTCAAGGGATTCGATACATAGAAGAAGAAAAAAATACTTATTTTCGTTTGGAAAGATAAGTCCCCATGAAATCAAATCGATTGAAAATTTAATTTTAAGCTGCGTCAATTTATAACCGGAATCGGAAAATTAACCTAAAATATAGTTTTGTTTCGAATGTCTTCCTTTAAAAAATTGTTTTCTTTAAATGTTCTGTAGAATTTTTAGTTTTGAAAAAAAAAACGTTGATAATATTTTCTTAAGATGTGTTTTTATTTATTGAATTACTAAAAGTTGTTTCTTTATATTTTGAATTGTCCATTCGCCCGAACAATTCTGAATTGTTGTTCTTCAATAATTATCTTTAATAATTGAGCATTATAAAGTTTAACACTGAAATTTCAAGATGTGTTGCTGCCATAATTAAAAGAATCAATGAAATGTAACCATTTTAAACATTTATTTTGGATGCGCGCGTAGGTCGGAGGGAAATATTGCATGTTTACCCATCATCCTCCTTATGATGTTAATTGGTGTCTTGGTTAGAACCTGATTATATAGTTGTCTTTCTTTTAGTTGAAAAGGCAGAAAAGGGATTTTATGTTTAAGAACCCAAGTCTCCATTAGACGATAAAATAATGGATAAAAGAGATGCCTAAGGGAATGGAGTTACCTATAGGTGATGAGTTCAGCCTCAGAGACAAGATATATCGAAAGAATAACTTATCAGTCAAGATACTAAATAACCTTTACAATGAACAGTATTTACATTAGTCGGACTATTGTCCTCATCTTTGTCGCCATGTTTGTCACAACATTTCGGCCGTTGTACGCTCCGGCCTTCTTCAGGTGGTTGGAATTTCGAACCGAACCCTTTATTTCGATCACTGGGGTAGACTGTTCTAGTTCCACGAGCCATGTTTGATGGATGTCAGTTATCAGTTATCTCCTGCTAATTTTCCCTCTGAAAGTTCTCCACTGCCTGAACCGGGTATTGAACTCACACTCTTTAGGTCTGTCACTGGATCTAACCAACGCCTTTATCCACTGTGCCATGTGTCCTCAAGGACATAGTTACTAATGTAAATACTGTACATAATACTAATGTAAATACTGTACATAATACCTCATCTCAGAAATATAGACAGACTTTACAATGAACTGCTGCAGATTATCCACTAGGACTGGCGGAAAATCGGCAAATAAATGATCAAAACATTGTGAAGATAAACATGAAGAGGACATCAGCTTGAACAAATCGATTTCTATTAAGGGTAATTCATCCCCTCAGATATTCAAATAAGACTTTATATCAGTCGAATATAACTGATACCATGATTGGACAAGCGTATTAATAAAAGTCTTATGGCTCTGTGGAATTGTTTTAGAAACGTTAGATTTCGTACACTTGCGCATAATATGAAGGTTTTTATTTTCTGTTTTCTTGCTTCACACTATAAATCTTCAAGTTCTGTGATATTGTAATTCAATGCGTGACAAAGCTAGGAAGTCAACTCTTTTGTTGCAAGGGACCTCTTCCCCGAGTTTGCAGATCTTCAATAGAATATAAAAATCGGCATCTTGAAGCGAGAAGTAAAGGAAGAAAGAAGAATCCAGACGAGAGAAAGAGAGATATACGTGAAATTTTAAACAGCAACAACAATCACAACTATAACAAAAGAAGCATATCAATCGTGAAAAACAAATAAGAATGAAACGGTAAAAAGGAAATAAAAGACGAAAAAAATATGCTATGTAAAATATATATAAAAAACTCAACAACTACAATATATATATAAAAGCGAGTAGGAAAAAAAAAAGGGAAATATATCAAAAGCTGTTTCTGGTATACTTTTTGTTGCTTTTTTTTTTTTTTTCGACTTTTGGTTTCTAGATGATTCCTGCCGAAACCCCAACTACGCCGGCCGCTAACAAAAGGTTCGCTTCGATAACAATTCAAATTTTTACACTTTCCTTTTCATCGGAGAAAAGTTTTAAGTTTTTATTTTTTAGTTTTCCATGCGTACATTTCGTTTCTTTTTTCAATGCAATTTTTTTTCCTTTTTTTTTTTTTTTTTTTTTTTTTCTTTTTTGTATTTTCCGCCAGCATTAGAATAGGAAAGAGGATTCCTTCCTCACTTTTGTCAAGATTTCTTGAACATGGATCTGGATCTGCTATTCACCGAAATGAGTTCGCGCGTCTACACACACACACACACATACAAAAACACACACACAGAGACACAGACACGATAAACGCACACATGCCTGAAGAATTAAATTCTTATATATTTACCTATATACACAATAGATACTTGTATAAATTTTACGCAGACAAGCATACATGCACACACAAAATACACACACACACACATAGAAGGAAGAAATCTGAAGGTAATTTATATATATATATATATATATATATATATATATATATATATATATATATATAATATGGAGAAAACAACTGGAAAGTTGCAAATTAAAAAAAAATAAATGTTTTTTTTGTGAAAGTATTTATTTATATTTTTTTTATATATATTTGATATTTCAGATCTGCTCCGATCTTTCATCAGAAATAACTGTATTCAGAAGTTTGTTTACAAGTCGCGTCCGTCGCGAGCAGCGGACGTCACGTGATGTGGAATGCAACTTTGTTTGAATATTTCTAACGTAAATCTAACGATAATAATATTTTAGATGTTGTTTAAAAAGTTTTTTTTAACTATATCTAAAAAAAAATTTTTAACTATTGAAATATTTATACAGATTTAAAATTCCCAAGTCTTTGTTTAACCCTAGTTTATATGTGTCTAATTTTAAAATCCAGTATTTTTCTTTTTTTCTGCGTGTGTATGTGGATATATATATATATGTGAAACCCAAATTACCCCATTCAGATGGCTATTTCGTCCCCGGAAGATTCTTCCTGGAACTTGTCAATACAAATACATCCGTTAAAGAAAATTTATTTACCAAATGTATTTGCATTTTTCTTTAACAAACGTATTTGCATTGACAAATCGCAGGAAGATTCTCCCGGGGACAAAATGACCATCGGAATGGTGTAATTGGGGGTTTCATTTTTGTAATTCACTTATATGATTTATAATAAATTTATTGAGTTCTCTTTTGTGCATCAGTTTTAACATTTTAAATTTATAGGATCTCTTTGTTTTTGAGTTATTAATTTTAAAGTAAATTTACGGTAGATGGCGTTGTGTTGTCATGGAGACTAGGTTTGTGATTCGTGTACATTTGGGGCTAGTCTGTCTTCAACGTTTAACCTGTGTAGTAGTGAGATAACTTAGAAGTGTTCCTTTTAAGAATATCAGTTATTCATATCGTGATCAGAGTATCAGATTGCATTTCCAGACTGAAGGCAGTCGAGGCATCCAACATTTTCTGGTGTTTATCGTCGCGTTGCTGAGACAGGATTCATGGCAACACAAACTATGGATTGAGGAAGACTGAAATCCGATCATGAAGAACACATTCAACAGGCTGTTGGAGACGATCCTTGTATCATCACACGTCAGGTGGCCCTAGCATGACGTATATCTCATAGTACCTCATGGAGAGTACTTAAAAAGCAGCTCCTGTCTCCGTATCATTTGCAATGCGTGCAGGTTCTTTCGCTCTCTGATCACTCACCATGGAAAACTATTGTCGATTGTTTAGCGCACAAATTGCCGATCCATTGTTTGTCTATTCAGTCTTGTTTTCGAATGAGGCAACATTTGGAAGAAATGGAATAACAAATTTACACAACCAACATTTGTGGACAGATCGGTATCCCCATGGTGCAATACCGACTAGACACTAGCATCAGCTTACGATTAATGTGTGGGTTGGAATTGTAGGTGACTGTCTGGTAGGTTCATATGTTCTCTCAGCACGTCTACAGGGATTTATTTCGAACAAACTTCGAGACCTGCTAGAGGATGTACCCCTGCTAATACGAAGATGCATGTGGTTATTGCATGATGGGGCTCTAGCATATTTTAGTCACATTGTTCGTGATGCACTGGCTGACATCTACCATGAGAGATAGCTTGGTAGAGGAGGACCGGTTCCATGACCTGCGCGTTCCCCTGACCTCAGTCTTTTAGATTTTTGTCTGTGAGTCCACCTCAAACAATTGGTTTATGCAGCAGACATTAATAATGTACAGACGTTTCATCAACGTCCATGGGAGGTCGACGAAACCATCCGATACAGTGTCGGGGGATTTCATAGGGTCAATCTGACGGATGCATGCGTGTGTAGAAGCCATCGGAGGACATTTTGAATATTTATTAAGAGTTGCTGTGTTGAGGTTCATCGATGGCCTTTTGGACATACCGTAATTCCCCATGTATAATACGCATTTTTTGCTAAAAAATAATAAGCAAAATCAGGGGTGCGTATTATGCACAGCTACAAATAATCTTTAAAATTTGCCGTAAAATAAAGTAAGAATTATCATAAAACTAAATTAGAACAATATTAAAACAATTTTTTTTAAATAAGAGTAGGAAACTCTGGCCGTAATGAATTTGGAGAGGTACAATTTATAGGGTTTGATTACCAAACAAGGGGTGCGTATTTTGCGTGAGTAGAAACATTTTTCCACACTTTCAGCACAATTTTAGGCAAGTCCATAAGATTGATAACATTTTTAGACACCCGCATTTACACACTAAAAAACACTGACACCCACAACTATCTACACTTTAAGTCTTCCCACCCTAAACACCTCAAAGAGAACCTTCCCTATTCACAAGCACTTAGACTCAGAAGGATATGTTCCAACAATTAAACAGACACATTGAAAATCTGACGGATCAATTCACAACACGTGGCTATAAACAACACCTAATCAGGGAACAAATAAATAAAGCAATTTCCACACCTAGAGAAGACACCTTAATGTACAAGATTAAAAATAAATCTAGCCGCATTCCTCTAGTAACCAATTTCAACCCCACTCTGCCTCCACTATCCCAAATAATCAAAAGTCGCTGGAAAATACTACATCTCAAACCAGACCTAAAAAAATTGTTTAAGGAACCCGGCCTTCTAGCATATCGTAGACCTAAGAACCTAAAAGAAATTATAGGTAGTAACCACATTTCAGGGGACAAGGTATTCCGTAATAAACGAACAACAAAAACAACAGGATTTCCCCAACCATGTAACAACAAAAGAAGTTTATACTGCAATCACATTAGACACACGAATTCATTCACTAGCCCAGTCACTAAATCTACTTTCAAAATCTACCACGACTCTAACTGTAGAAGTCATAACATAATTTACCTCCTAGAATGCACACTATGCTATAAACAATATGTAGGAAAATCTGAATGGCCCTTTCACAGAATTAATAATTATCTCAATCGAATTCAGTCGACTCCCCATGAAAGATTATTACCTGTAGAACAACATTTCCGCCTAGAAAAACACGATTTTAAAACCCATGCCAAATTCACTATAATTGAGAGAATAAAAAGGTCCAGAGCAGATAACTTTAGAAAGATTTTAAGTTTTCCATGAAAATATGTGGATACAACGTAGTAGTAATATATAACCCCACAAACCAGGACCTACCCACATTTTTCACCCAAACAAGACAGACATGGTTACGGAGGTGTTGAGGCCCCACACTTATACACACACCCATAGTAATATACACGCTTACACACATTATACTCACTCACTCCCTAAGAACCAAATAACACACACACACTTACCAGAGACACATCCCCTTCCCAGGAACCAATAAAACTATCAAACTGACCAAGGGAATTCAAAGCAGCATGGATCCATCCAGCTCTTATCTCAAATAACAACTTAAAAGAGACTGTTTGACCAACAAAAGGTCTGACCAAAATTCATGTTAAAAAATAAAAAACAAATGAAAACTACAGACAAAAGTTCATTTTCTCAATCAAGACATTCATCTGTAGTTCACTCCTACTACCAAGCAGGATTTTTTTCTCCTGATGATGGACATGTTGGCCGAAACTAGTCGAGGAATCTAATAGTAAAAACGAAAGAATATTAATATACAACCCAGTGTGTCGGAAGATTTTAATTTTTTAATATTTTTCATTGTTCAAAACATACATATATATATATATATATATATATATATATATATATATATATATATATATATATATATGTATATTAAACATTTCACCACAAGCAAGACAATAAAGCCACTGAGACGCAATAGTTATTGACAGTATAAGAAAATAATATCAAGGAAATAAAACAATAAAAGAACAAGAATTAAGGCAGAAGATAACGATTGACATTATATTTAAATTTTTGAAGATCAAAATTATTGGTTTTAATCACAAAAGAAGTGACTGCAAAACACTTGCGCCTCCCTAATTTATAGGCAGAAGCACACAAAGGCCTGCTAGAATTTCCCCCTAGTCAATAAAATAGGCCGGTTCTCGGTTTCCTCTGTATCAGACCCTGTCTGTTTTGTCTTGAAGTCTACGTTCGCTCGACCCAATTTGCTTTTGTGTATCCACCACAATTCTCCGTCTGTGAACTTTTTGCCATATTACACTTGTTTTGCCCATATTACTATTAATTTACATTGCATATATTGTCTGCTTTATTTATATTATTTTTTGTCCTGTTCTTTTCTTCTTCTTGTTATTGCTTATTGCAATCTTTGTCTATTCCGTTTGTTGGGTAGTTTTTACATTTAAATATCGCTACCCACACCACAGGTGATGGACCTGACACTCTTCCACGGCGAGAGAAGTGTAGCAAAAGAAATTGCAAGCATAGGACTGACGGTTACATCTAGCCATTTCAACTGTACAATGCTGAGACCTAGCTGGCAGTCTAGTACTGCGTTTAAAGTTTATCAGAACAATTACCATGAAAGTTTTTAGAGAAATTAAATGACGGTGGGAAAGTGGCTGGATCCGAGATGCAAGGTCAGGACAAATAATATTGCAGTTTCTTCTTTGGATTTTATCAAGAACCACTAAATATAAAGCAGGAACACCAGGCCATATATTGCAGCAATATTCAAAGCATGGACGAAAGGTTGGCTTATATGAAAGATTCTGGAGGGGAAAATTGTCTAACACGACACAGCGACCAAATTTCCTAAAAGCAGAACTAGCAATTGATTCATTATTATCTTCCCACTTCATATCATCGGAAAATGTTATATATATATATATATATATATATATATATATATATATATATATATATATATATATATATATATATATATGTGTGTGTGTGTGTGTGTGTGTGCGTGTGTGTGTGAAGAAATATAGTATAAAGATATGCTATATTTATGGGATACAGTGCTCAATATCAGAGATAGAGCGTGTGTAAATATAAAAGTGAACATAGAATTCAACACTTAGAGGCGACAGTCTGTTTCATGCTAGATGCAATCGTGTTGCATGAAACAGTCTCTCGCCTCTAAGTGTTGACTGCTATGTTCTTTTATATATATATATATATATATATATATATATATATATATATATATATATATATATATATATATACATGTATATATATATACATATCTATATATATATATACATATGTATATATATATATCAAATTTGATACATTATATGTATGTATGTATATATATATATATATATATATATATATATATATATATATATATGTATATATATATATATATATATCAAATTCTATACATTATGATTTTTTTATTTCTTGCAAAGCTAAGATGTACATATTTTGCGCTATATATTGTTTTCATCATATATTTATAATTCCAAATTCTAAGAAAACCATTATATTATACATAAGAACCTTAGCCAAGTCTCTTGTGACTTCAATTTTATTTATTATACGCCTCAATTTCGTTTTTATTTTTATTTTATGTGCACAGCGGAAATTGAACAATCGTAAGTAAAATCGAGAGAAACAATTATTTGTCTACTTACAAAATACTAATATATTTATTCATATATATATATATATATATATATACATATACATATATATATATATATATATATATATATATATATATATATATATATATATATATAAAGCTTATACAAAAATACGAGTTAATCGAAATACGTAGGAAAATACTCTGTTATACAGGTCCACTTTCACGATACCCACGTATCATCTTTTGTAAACCTTGTGTATTTATATCGCTGTCTGCCTAACATTGTTATTTCGAGGTACATGAAAACTTTCAGACGCGTTTTTCTACACGTAAGTACAGGAAAATAAGTATCTAAGTATATAAATTCACTAAGGTTATAATAGCACTAGTATATTTGATACGTTTTTTAAGCGAAATCTATTTTTCTTTATATCATGTATTTGTTTTAAACGTTTGTTTGCGACCTTTTTTTTAACCTCAATCGTGTCCACCGAATTGCAGTTTGAAAAATATCAAAAGTGTGAAAATCCTGAAGTGAAAAATTTAAAAGAACAAATTTAAGAGCAAAAGGTTTAAGACTGAACCAATTTTGACTGAAAAAATTTAATGTAAGTCATCCATGGGGAAGTGAGGTAGGAAAGGGAATGACTGAAGAAAATGAATGAGAAAAAAGAAGGAAAGAAGAAGGAGTGTATATCGGAGCGTGTGAAGTAGTTGAACGGGAATGAAATTTAAATGAAAGAATACAATAAGGAAAATAAAATAATAATCTTTGCAATCATGAAAATTAATTCGAAATGAATAATAAATAAAAATAGAAATTTGAAAATAAAATAACAGAAAGAAAGAAAGAAAGAAAGAAAAATATATAAGTAAAGAAAGAATGAACTGGTCGAAAGACAGAAAGGACTGGTCGAAAGAAAGAAAGAAAGTAAGAAAGAAAGAAAGAAAGAAATTATGTAATGAAGAAGGCATTAAAAATATAAATGTATGAATAAGAATATTGGGTAATGAGATAAATAAATAGGGAAAGAAAGAAAGAAAGAAAGAAAGAACGAAAGAAAGAAAGAAAGAAAGAATGTAAGTAAGTAGGTAATGAAAAATGCATTGAAGTAATGAATGAATGAATAAGAATGTCGGGTTATGAGAAATAATGAATGAAATATGGGAAGAGTATAAAGCAAGAATGAAAGAAAGAAAATAGAGTCGAAATAAATAAAAGTCAAGACGAGCCAATAATGTGGAAGGGAGACAGAAAAATGAAATATGAAATAAAAATAAAGAACAAAGTAGACGCAGGAACTAACTTGGTTTCCATTTCTTATGCCATAAGTACCGAGTTTTCCCTTTTTTGTCAGTGGCTGGACTGACAATCTCTCTCTCTCTCTCTCTCTCTCTCTATATATATATATATATATATATATATATATATATATATATATATATATATATATATATATATATATATATATCTGTCTGTCTGCGTAGCTAGCTTAGAGATGCTACGGCAAATTCCAGACGAGAAGTGGCTTATTTAAAAAAAAAATAAAAACGGATGGAAGATTGAGAGAAAAGTAACTTCTTTATGTCGAGCCACGTGTGAAGTGTTTGCTGAGAAAAGGAAAACAGGAGAATCCTAGAAACATTAACGATTGGTCAGTCAGTTCAAATTCATCGTTTAGACTCTACATATAAATTCAAGTCCAGATTGCGTGTACTTGAGTAAAGTACAACTCTCCTCAAACATATGTGTCTGTACATCAAGGGCACATGCGTTGGGAAACAATTTTCTATAAGTATTTTGGAAGGAAGGAAGGAAGGAAGGAAGGAAAGAAGGAAGGAAGGAAGGAAGGCAGGAAGGAAAGGAAGTTCACTTATCTTTGAGAATGTTCCTAAATGGCAGAATTCTTTACAAAGGTTCTCACGAGCGACAAAAATGAAAAAAAACGTTATGTGAATAAAAAGTGAAAATGATAGGAAAATATGAAGATAAATTAAGTCTTGTCATGCAAGGTGTAGAAAAAACAGAGGAAGATAATAAAATGTTTTAATGAAATCGAAGGAAAAAGGAATGGATGAACAGGTCTAGAAAGAAAGAAAGAAAGAAAGAAAGAAAGAAAGAAAGAAAGAAAGAAAGAAAATTATATAAGTAAAGAAAGAAAGAATGAACTGGTTGAAAGACAGAAAGGACTGGGCGAAAGAAAGAACGAAAGAACGAAAGAAAGAAATAGTGAAAAGTGAAAATAACAAGAACGAGAACAAAATGAATAAAAATGCAAAAAGTGGAATGAAGAAAAGATGGAAATGGTAAAAAAGAAAGAAGAGGGAAAGTGAGAGGAAGAAAAAGAAGCTAGTTGACAAAAAATGTTTAAATAAAGCAGACTCTTGGATTAAAAGTCAAGTAGAAATATTCCGAGTCAAATGGAAGAAAGTAGCGAGAAAAAAAAAGAAACATTAAAAAGAACGTTACTCTTGAACAGAAGAATTTATTTAAAGAGAGAGGAAAGAATGAAAAACGCGCTGTGAACAATGGAATGAAAAAAGAATGAAATTGAATGGCTTGAATGCAAAAGGAAGGAAATGTCAAAATTCTACATTCATATACTTTGTACGCACACACACATACAAATATATATATATATATATATATATATATATATATATATATGCATATATATGTATGTATGTATATAAGAAAATAGAGTAGAAAAGAAGTGTCAAGAAAATAGATTCAACGGAAATAACTAAGAAAGCGAGACAGTTTTCACTTTACTAAATAAACTTATCTTCAAGAAAGAAGCAGAAGAAAAAATGAAATCAAGAATGTCACGAGAAATTTCAGGTAAAAAATGACAAAATGTCGCAATGATTTTTCTAACAATCAATTTCACTTCGAATTTCGCGGTTTTTCTTGTGCTTTTCTTATTTTTCTTCTTTCCTTTATTACTATATATTCCCTTCTTCTTCTTCTTCTTCTTCTTCTTATTATTATTATTATTATTATCCTGTTTTTTTCTATTTCTTCCTCTTTTCTTTTTCTTCTTCATCTTTTCCTCCTACTACTCCTTCTTTATCTTCTTCTTCCTTTTCTCCTCCTTTTTCTTTTTATTCTTCTTGTTCTTGTTGTTGTTGTTCTTCTTCTTCTTCTTCTTCTTCTTCTTCTTATTATTATTATTATTATTATTATTATTATTATTATCCTGCTTCTTCTTTTTCTTTTTCTTCCTCTTCTCTTTTCCTTCTTCATCTTTTCCTCTTCCTCCTCCCCCTTCTTCTTTATCTTCTTCTTCTTCTTTTTCCTTTTTATTCTTCTTGTTCTTCTAATTATTATTATTATTATTATTATTATTATTATTATTATTATTATTATTATTATTATTATTATCCTGCTTCTTCTTTTTCTTTTTCTTCCTCTTCTCTTTTCTTTCGTCATATTTTCCTTCTTCTTCTTCTTCTTCTTCTTCTTCATCTTTTCCTTCTTCTTCTTCTTCTTCTTCTTCTTCTTCTTCTTCTTCTTCTTCTTCTTCTTCTTCTTCTTCTTCTTCATTGTTTTTATACGCTTCTTTTTCACTCTTTTCATTCTTTCTCCCCTCCTTATTCTTCTTTCATTTCTCTTTCTTCTTTTTCTTCCTTCTCTTTCTCTGCATTTCTTCCCATCTTCTTTCTTTTTATGTCCTCTAATTTGATTCGTTTTATATCTTCTTCTGATTTTCCCGATTTTGATCTAATTCCAATGAAAGAGTTCAAATCAGTCTGCATCTACGTTTTGATCGATTATTTTTATCACATAACTTCCAATATAGCTGACCTCCAATATAGCTGACCTCCAATATAGCTGACCTCCAGTATTGCTGACCTCCAGTATTGCTGACCTCCAATATAGATGACCTCCAATATAGATGACCTCCAGTATTGCTGACCTCCAATATAGATGACCTCCAATATAGATGACCTCCAATATAGCTGACCTCCAATATAGCTGGCCTCCAGTATTACTGACCTCCAATATAGCTGACCTCCAATATAGCTAACCTCCAATATAGCTGGCCTCCAGTATTGCTGACCTCCAATATAGCTCACCTCCAATATAGCTGACCTCTAATATAGCTGGCCTCCAGTATTGCTGACCTCCAATATAGCTGACCTCCAATATAGTTGAACTCCAATATATTCATCAAAATCATAATTAAGATTATACAATTGACAATGAAATTAAGCCACGTTTACGTCGGCCATTCACCCAAATTCAACCAAGTTCAGTTTAAAGGAGGTCGTTATAATTTTACTGAAGAAGAAATTCGGTGTGATAGATTTGAAATTTGATTACTTCAGAGAATGGTAATCATTTCGAGGGGAGAAGTTGAGTACATTAATTTACTTTTAAGTAAATTAATGTACTTCTTCGCATATCTCTTATCAATAAAGGAGGGAAGTACAAACTAAAGTCCCCCCTTGAAAGAGTGGAGATATTTTCCCGGTGCTCTAAACTGCGCCTAATGCAAACAACTGTCATGTAAGTTCTAATTTGTACAAAGGCGGGTTCAGCCTAAGCTGAGACCAAAACAATTACAAAGAGTGAATTTTGGTTGTCCAGTGTTTATTTTTATCTTGTCACAGTCTTAGATTTTGGTAATGATTAGCAAGCTTGTCTCGCTACATCACTTACGACTGAATGGTGATTTCGGTCCTCACTGGGCTCCTCTTACTCTCGGCCATATTTAAGCTGCGCTTAGAAAGTTACCATTATGTTGTACACATCGATGTGATTTAATGGTTAGTAAGCACGTCATGCTAAATTATTTACGACTGAGTAGTGTGTTCGATCCTCACTGAGAGCTCCACACTTTCGGCCGTGTGCCATATCTAAGCTACGGGATGTAATTGTTAGCAAGCTTGTTTCGCTAGAACAATTACGACTTAGTAATGAGATCGACCGTCACTGGCTGCTCCATACTTTCGGCCTTGTGCCACCATGATCTTAAATAGCCTCATCAGATGTAGCCGTTCATATCGATTTCATGGCTGGCATCCGACTCATTCAGAGGTATCTAAGGTTACGGCCAGATCAGATTGAACAACAGTTCCCGTACGATCACCGAAGTTAAGCAACGTCAAACCTCGTCAGTATCTAGATGGATGACCGCTAAGGAATATAAAGTGATTCTAGTGTCTTCTTCATGTTCGAGGAGATGGTTCAGAAATCGCTGCCCTACAGGAGGACAGATATTACGAAAGAGTCCAGTACTCATTTCTTTGTTTCTAACGAATATTTTCTGTGTCTTAATACTCTACTTAGCTTCACCAAACCATTATTATTTCAAAAAATTCTTACAATCGAAAAATATTTGCTGGCTTTAAATAACATACAGTGAGTTGATAAGCAGTAAAAAATGAATGAATCAATCAGAGATATCTAAAAATATTTTTGTATACATATTTTTGCATCATTGGGGAAACTGGCTTAAATTGATGAAAACTATAAATTCTATGATCCTATTATCTTCAAGAAAATTATCTTTCATCAGATTCTATAGACTGGCGCTATAATATTACAAACGAAGACCTTTACCAAATACCAAAAATCACATCACTTGAACAACTTTCAATAGTAGCAACAAAAATGGTTGGTACATCAATCTAGACTTGAAATAAGGATTCAAGCGAAAATAATAATCAATGTAATAACTTCTAATCACTCGGTTATTCCACGTGCGCATCCTAAGCTCAACTAGGTATAGATTACCTGTTTCCATATCGTGGGAAACATATTTCCATCGTGTGAGGCACAATTCTGCACCTGGAGCTTTTGAGGTGACATTCCAGGCCAACACTGATGCAACTGACTCCTCTTGTGCTCTGATATGCAAAACCTATTTTGTGTCTCTTAAAGTGAGCCCAGTACATACTGCAGTCAGCATAGATCAACTTTTCATTAAAAAAAAAAGTGGTTACTTATTATTCTGGTATGACACTGAATGCAAAAACTATTTTGGTATCTCTTGCTATTAAATTTTATTTATTTATTTTTTTCTTTTGCATTATCCATTTACTCCAGTCTGACATTTTGAGCGACAATCAGTTGTTCTCGATTTGACGACTTAAGTCGAACTCGGTATGGGTGATAAACAGAAGAAAAAAAAAGATACAAATATGATACCAGAAAAAACTATCGCCCATTCAACGCTGATAACATTTCATTACAACCTCCTCCACTGTTGGGAAAAAATGGAAAAAAATAAGCCAACGAGTTATATTTAATTCATAACAAATTTGGAAATGAAATATAAGGTCACAAAGGCTATGCCCAATTGATTGAATAAGTTTATAAGTATATGTACTGATCAGTGACGGCGCACAGTGTCTCAATAAAGAAAATGACAGATTCGTATCGAACATTACAGTTTGTATATAATTTATTCAATATTACTTCTGGTAAAGAGGAAGCACAATGTTTAAATACATCTCACAATTGTATTATTTAAGCATTTAAAACAGAGAATATGTTCTTATTCGAAAACGCCGTTATATTTTTTTTAAAAATAAAGTGTTAGTTTTATTATGATTGAAATCTCTTCACAAATTTCAAAAGATTTAAACCTATTGTTTTTACAGTGTAGTTTCCATTGCGATAATAGGTTTTATATTAAATAAAAAAGTTAAATAAAAAATATTAAATAAAAAATGTATCAATTAAATAATAAACTAGAAAATAAAATTTGAAATTAAATATGAATAATAAATAAATTTTAAATTTTAAAATAATATTTTTATTTTTTATAAACGTGCTTGACGCTTTTATTCAAAGAACAAGATATGTAACAAGATTAGCATCACCCTCTCCGTAGAGCAGTGGTTCCCTAACTTTTTTTTCTCTGGGCCGCATTTTTAGAATTAATATTTCTCGCGCCTCACGAAATTTTATATGATAAAAAGTACATTTAAAAATACAAAAAAGACAGAGATAGAGAGGGGGTAAAGGGAGATAACCGCGGATTCGAAGTCAGAACATTATCATTGATAACTCTCTCCTCCAATTTGCAGACTCTAGATACTATATTCTTAATACTTGATATAATGTAAATATATCTCAATGATAAATTCGGTCAATAATTATTTAGAACTCTTTATACTGGGACTCATGCATGCAATTACAAGTAATCCATAATAATATTTTAAATTCTAAAATTATATTTATTTTGGGTATATTATGTTACAAGTATGCAAATTTTCAGTAGAAAGATAGTGCTGCGCCAAACCTACACAGCTTAACAGTGGTTCCCAAAGTTTTTTTATGAAATTTTCCTCGAGCCCCAACTAAATTTTATGTGATAAAAAGTACTTTTAAAATTATAAAAACAGACAGAGGTTTCAAGGGAGGTAACCGCGGATTCGAACTCAGAACATTAGCATTGATAACTCTCTCCTCCACTTTGCACACGCTAGTTACTATATTCTTAATACTTGATATAACGCAAAAATATCACAATGATAAAATCGGTCAATAATTATTTTGAACTATTTATACTGGGACTTATGCAAGCAATTACAAGTAATCCATAATAATGTTTTAAATTTTGAAATCATATCTATTTTTGGCATATGAATTTTTAAAAAACTGTTTCTAAATCTTTGATTGTCTTTCAGTCATTCAGCCTCACTTGTATTCCTCTTCCGCCGCACCTATGACGCGCGCCACACCGTTTGGGAACGACTGCTGTTGATAGTTTAGAATAACAGGTAAGATCCCAGTGAAATATCAAAGAAAAAAACATGGATGACAGAAATGTCTATATTTCTCTGAGTTCGGGAGACTTGAATAAGTCAATAAATGTAAGATGACTTTGAGACATTGCCAAGAAACATTATTGTAACTATTTTAAAAAAAAACTCCTAAAAGTCTGCAACCGACAAAAGCCACTTGTAAACAATTGAATAATAAACCAACTGAAATAAGCGTGAATAAAAATTTGGATTATTAAATGAAAAATAAACATTTATTTTGAAAACTTTAAACAAATTATATTGTTAAAAAAGCAGATACTTTTCTTTTGACAGAATAAAAAGGATTGCTTAACATTAAAAATTAAACCATTGATGTCTAATACGTCACCATTAATTTGCTACCATCTTTTTGACAAATACCGAGTTCCATGTGTATCATTTTTTTTTCTCATTAGATTTCTTTCCTAGCAAATAATAAAACGTTGTTTTATTTGTGCTCTTTTCTCAGCTGCAACAAATCTCCCTTGGTCGTCTTTTGGATAACATAAAATGCTTAGTTGTTTTATTGGGAATTGTCTGTTTTTACTAATTCTCTCCGTTACCAGAGCGCCATCAATATGCTTGGTTCTTCCCCTACCGCCTGCCTCCACCCATTACACACAAGAAGCAATTGTTTTCAGCTGAACTTTGGCGTCAGTGCAAGTGCTTAAATCATGTCACATTGGTGGTATGTTTGCTGCCTGGTGTTTGAAAACAAAACATTTGTGTTTTAGGACTTCAGGAGGAGGAAGAGAGAAACAAAAAAAATGGCAGAAAGCAGAAAAGAAAATGGCGGTAACGTGAAAAATTGGAGAATCAGAAATCAAAACAATGAACATTGAAAAGAAATGAACAAATAAAGTAAAAAAAATATGGTAGTAACAACGGAATTAATGACTGGATGAATTATATCGAAGAAAAGAGAGACTAAAAAAAGAAAATGTGTAAAAGAATTGTAAAAAGATTATCAAAACGTTTGGTAACGGAAAAGTGAAAATAATTAACACGATGGAAAATGACAAAACAGAAAAAGTAGAATAAAGATGCATTGTGGGAAAGAAAGAATTTATATGAAAGAAAGGAGGGGGACAAAGGAAAGTACAAAAGAAAAGTTTTACTGAATGAGGAATAACCAAAACAGAGGTTGGAAATGAAATTGGTAATCTTTATGACATCAACAAATTACAATACTCGCTAGCGGCGTGAAGTAGGTAAACCACGGCATATTACCTCAACTTGCATTAGTTTACAACGTATTTATGAGGATTGTGACATACCCATAGGGGAGCATAGGTACAGAAAATAACAGAAAGAAAGAAGAAGGGAGTAAGTCTTTAAGACAGAAAACTTTGATCAATATATACATCTACAGAAAAACAAATATATATATATATATATATACATATTAATGAATCGAAAAGAAAAGACAAGAAAATAGAAATAAAAGTGAAAGAAATGAAAGAAAAAATGAAGTAAAAGGAAAATAAAATAAAGTAATACAAACGAACGAAGGAAAAATGACTTAAAAATGAAAAAAACGTTAAGAAAAAGTAAAAGAGAAATGGAAAAAAATAAAAACGGAACAAAGGAGAAAGAAAACATAAACAGGAAAGAGGAAGAAAGAGACAATAGAAAAGGAAAGAGGAAGAAAGAGGCAATAGAGAAGGAAAGAGGAAGAAAGAGGTAATAGAGAAAGAAAGAGGAAGAACGTGGTAACAGAGACGGGAAGAGGAAGAAAGAGGCAATAGAAAAGGAAAGAGGAAGAAAGAGGTAACAGAGAAGGAAAGAGAATGAAAGAGGCAATAGAGAAGGAAAGAGGTAACAGAGAAGTAAAGAGGAAGAAAGAAGCAATAGAGAAGGAAAGAGGAAGAAAGAGGCAATAGAGAAGGAAAGAGGAAGAAATAGAAAATACAGAAGGAAAGAGGAAGAAAGAGGTAACAGAGAAGGAAAGAGGACGAAAGAGGCAATAGAGAAGGAAAGAGGAAGAAAGAGGTAATAGAGAAAGAAAGAGGAAGAACGTGGTAACAGAGACGGGAAGAGGAAGAAAGAGGCAATAGAAAAGGAAAGAGGAAGAAAGAGGTAACAGAGAAGGAAAGAGAATGAAAGAGGCAATAGAGAAGGAAAGAGGTAACAGAGAAGTAAAGAGGAAGAAAGAAGCAATAGAGAAGGAAAGAGGAAGAAAGAGGCAATAGAGAAGGAAAGAGGAAGAAATAGAAAATACAGAAGGAAAGAGGAAGAAAGAGGTAACAGAGAAGGAAAGAGGACGAAAGAGGCAATAGAGAAGGAAAGAGGAAGATGGAAGCAATAGAGAAGGAAAGAGGAAGAAAGAAGCAATCGAGAAGGAAAGAGGAAGAAAGAGGCAATAGAGAAGGAAAGAGGAAGATGGAAGAAATAGAGAAGGAAAGAGGAAGAAAGAAGCAATCGTGAAGGAAAGAGGAAGAATGAGGCAATAGAGAAGGAAAAGGGAAGAAATAATAAAAAAGAGAAATTTCCGTGGAAGACGCGGTAGAGCAGTATGAGACTTGCCACATCCCACCTGCAGGAGAGAGGTTGAAGGGTGGAGAATAGTCCGTCCCAAACAAGGGCTCGAAGACGCTTCTGAACTTTATCAGGACAGGAGTGTGCTGTCTGGGCAGCTATCACCCAAATATGAAAACAGTACACTCCATTTTGGGCCTGATCTGGCTCTTGTAAAAGCTTGGAATAGTAGGAGCCAGGTACTTACTGAGGCGCTTACAGGGAACCGACTATTTTACCTGTGCATCCTTAGCAATGGATCGTCGTTGAGGCGGAATAGTCTTTCAAAGCACGGCACTTCCCCGTGAGGACAGCCGTTCATTAAGATTGGTGGCAGTTCGGGGTTGGATCAGTAATGATGCTATCTAACTAGCTTGGTCTTCGATTCATTGAATGTAACCAGTCAGTTTTTCCCCCATTGGGTAGTTTGTGCAAGATCGGAATCGAGTTCAATCCTCAATCTCTGATCTTTGAGACATTTACAAATGATCTGTATATATATAAGCAGATCGTTTATTTAGATCAAAAGAGAGTTGGTTCGAGGAGTAATCCCTAGGGCCACGGAGGACTGGACATTGATAACTGCCTTCAGGGACTTACCTGTTATGAAGGATTTTATGATCGAGGTGACCCTATCAATGATTCCATAACTGGTGAGCTTGTGTAGTAACATGCCACACCTTGTCGGAGGCCTTTGGTATATTTAGTGATATGACCGTCAAGGGCCTCACTGATCATGTGAGTGATGGTAGTTTGGACGTCGGCAGTAGATCGGGTCGACCGAGATTCCTACTGTTCGTCTCTGAAGAGTTTGTTCTTTTCTAGGTGCTTGGCGACATTCTTATTCATTATGGCCTTAAAGAACTTGCTGGTGATGCTGAGGAGACTGATGTGGGTCTTTTCTGGGAGGAGGAAGATCGCACGCCCGCTTTCTTGATAATCTGGCATTGACACTTTCTATATGTTTGGGAAGGATATCTGCTTAAAGCAGTGGTTAAATAATTTTGCTAGGATTTTGGATAGTTCTGTGTTGATGTTATCAAGGATACCCACCGGAATTTGGTCTAGACCAGTGGCTTTCTTAGGGTCAAGGCTTTTGTGAGTCTCGAGATCTCGCGTGCCGTGAAGCTAATATTACGGTGAGACGTGGGAACTTGCGAAGGGGATAGTCTTTGTCAGCTAACGTTGAGTTAGAGGCAAAGATGGCTGCGAAGAGGTGCGTCTTATCGACTGAGGAAAATATCGGAGCCATTTATAATTGTGGGCACAGCCATTTTGACTCTGTTAATGATTTGGTTGGTGATCTTTCAGAATTCACAGAATCGAATTTGTTTCTTTTCAGCGTAGATGCACTTGGCGTTTTCTAGAACATTTTTGCAGCGATTGCAGGCTGTTCTGAATGCAGCGAGGGCCGAACTACTTGGATCCTTGCGATAGATATTGGAGTAGTGGTTTTCGGTGAGTTATGGCTGTAGCATATTCAGGGATGAACCAGGATTGTCTGTTTGGTTTTTGCTGGAATTTCTTGAATAATTTTGATAGGATTGGGGATAGTTCCGGGTTAAGTCTCTTAACCGGAATTTTGTCTGGACCAGTGGCTTTCTTAGGATCAAGGCTTTTGATAAGTCCAGAGATCTCGTGTGCTGTGATTATTATATTACTGAGACTGTGATCAGTGAGACGTGTGAACTTGGGTAGGGGATGTCATCTAACGTTGAAGAGGTTCGCCTTATCTGTCGATGAAGATATGACATCGGGACCATTTATAATTGTGGGCACAGCTATTTAACCTCTGATTATTATTTGGTTGGTGACCTTCCAGAATTCACAAGATTCAATTTCCAACCTTGGTCTGGGCCGCACGTTCATAGATGAACTTGGCGTTTTCTAGAACATTTTTGCAGCGATTGCGGGCTGTTCTGGATGCAGTGAGGGCCGAACTACTTGGATGCTTGCGATAGATATTGCAGTAGTGGTTTTCGGTGAATTATGGCTGTAGCACATTCAGGGGTGAACCAGGATTGTCTGTTTGGTTTTTGCTGGAATTTCTTTTGGAGTATCAGACTCTTCATCGCAGAAAGGATCCAATCAGTGACAAGGGCAGCAGTTTCGAGACAGCATGCTTGAAGAATGTTATTAGGGAAGCTTCCATAATGTAGGATCAAAAGCTGTTCCAGTCTGTCTTTGCATAGCAAAATATCGTTTTATTCACCGCAAATATGAAGGCCGGCCGAGAGGAATCGAGTGGGGATATTATCAATCTTCTCAGATATTCGGTCGAAGATTACCGTCCCCAGGACGGTAAAGAGCAAAGACAAATATGGTACTACGTTTAAGTGCCACGCGAAAGCACGAGGGGTCAAAGAAACACTTCCTTGTTGTAGGCTCCAAGTCCGTCGCCGTGACGATTTCGGTGGTCATGTTTGGCTATGAGAGGTGAGAAAACCAGGTCGAAGAAATCCTTTACTGTTAAGATGCGTACATACGGGATTCATAAGGTAACAAGAGGGGGTCTAGTTTAGATTAGAGAAGATTGTGTTCCATTCTTGGAAAGTTGGAAGGTAGACCCCCCTCACGATGGTATAGGAGATGGTATACGAGGGGTCTACTTTGTTTTTTGTTTTTTTTTAGGGTTGGGTTTAATATTTTTGTTCATTTACATTTTGTTTGGGTTCATGTGTGCATTGGTAGGCAGAGAGTTCATGTGTGCACTGGTAGGCAGAGAGACAGAAACACCCGCAGGAGCTGCATGAATAGATAACTTGAAGACGTCCAGAGATACAGCCATAGCAGTACCCTTCATCATATATGGTGGCTTTATTCATATATATATATATATATATATATATATATATATATATATATATATATATATATATATATATATATATATATATAATGGAATGAAGAGGTTATAATGGTTCCAACGAGAGAAAAGTGTGTATATTAAAAAGAAGAGAGGTACCGCAAACTTTTTGGTTGTAATGTGGGTTTTTAAAAAAATATTATTCTTTATTTTTCATAGTTTTACATAGTTTTACTTACAACACGTGTTTCTGGTCTTACGACCGTCTTCAGGTAAAGGGTGGAGATATATATATATATGGTGGCTTTATATATATATATATATATATATATATATATATATATATATATAAGTTACCAAAAACTTGGAAATCCGTATAGGTATTCCCAAGCTCAATGTAAATTCTGAGCTAATAATTTAATTTGAGAGCTCAATGTAAATTCTGAGCTAATAATTTAAAGAAAAACAGACCACACTTTAAGGCCTTAAAGTGATCTGTTTTTCTTTAAATATATATATATATATTATAGGGTGGCAATAAAGTCACTGGTACAGTTATTTATTTTTAAAAAAGCAAAGTAGGTCGTTGTAAGTTCGAACAATATCGGTAATTAATTTAATATTGTTTACCAAGGCATTTTATTGTTATTAACCAGAATTAGCAAGAACTATTTTAATAATTACTTTTTTACTTGTATTAATTGTGATTATAAGTAACTGGATAGTGACTCTATTGCCACCGTATATATATATATATATATATATATATATATATATATATATATATATATATATATATATATATATATATATATATATATGTCTGTGTGTCTGTTCGTGTCTTAAAAATACAGTTTTATATTTATGGATAAATATACCAGTATAATGGATTATAACGTATATAAATATAAAAGTCGATACTGTGGTCAACACCGAGCTGACAATATACACACACACACACACACACACACACACACATATATATATATATATATATATATATATATATATATATATATATATATATATATATGTATATATATATATATATATATATATATGCGTGTGTGTGTGTGATTAAATAAATTACAGACATTATGTGTACTTATTTTTAGCATAACCCGTTGATACTCACTGCTCACAGACGCGATGTTGCATCGCTCTGCCTTTTCTACAAGTACTTCCATGGTAATTGCTCCGAGGAGTTGCTTTCGCTTGTCCCTAAGCCTCGTGAATTTAAGCGTCCTACGAGGCTGGCATCCCGTTCCCACCCGTTCACCGTTGAAACTGTTAGATGTAGACGTCTTTTCTACTCCAATAGCTTCATGTCTCGCACATCTCGCCTATGGAACTCCCTTCCCTATTACTGTTTTCCTGACAAATACAATCTCCAACGGTTTAAGTGTAGCGTCAATCGTCAGTTGCCTTGATCTATCCACTTCCCTTCTCCACTTCCTTTCATCTTTCATTCCTATCTGCTCTCGCTCTATATCTTCTGTAACCCCCCTGCCTTGATCGACCCTCCGTCCTTCTCTTTCTCCACATCCCTTCCTTTACCACTCCTATCTGCTCTTCCTCCAACCCTTCTGTAACCCCATGCGTGATAGTGGCCACCAACCTTGCTCGGGGTGATACGCTTAAAAAAAAAAAAAAATAAAAAATAACCTTCCGTGTATTACAATCAAATGATGAAAGATTGAAGATAATCTCAGAAGGAGATTAGAAAGTATTTGGGAAATAAAAGCGATTTTCACACTTAGTGCGCATCCCTTGCTTCATTTGATTGTAAGACACGGAAACCAACCTGTGAGAAGGAAAGGATTATGCGAAAAATAAGCAGGCATAATGTCTGTCATTTATTTAATCAGACATGCTTGAAAGAGAAGTTGCTGCCTAAACACACACACACACACACACACACATATATATATATATATATGTATATATATATATATATATATATATATATATATATGTATATATATATATATATATATATTTGTACGTATATAGCTATTCGATTGCTTCAGCCGGAACCGAAACCAGATTGATTTGACATTAGTTCGATATCTTACACCTAGGACATCGTCGAAGGGCAGAAAGTAAGGACTTTTAACGTTTTTCTCTATATGAAATACACCAGCCCAGCGGATATATATATATATATATATATATATATATATATATATATATATATATATATATATAATTATTTATTTGAATATTACAACATAAATATGTTATAAAATCACGACAAAAGTAGCCATTTTGTTTCAACACTTCTTGTGTCTTGTCAAGTGATAGTATAGAATATAGAATAAATGGAAAAAAACATTTATTCTATATTCTATACTATCACTTATTCTATATTCTATACTATCACTTGACAAGACACAAGAAGTGTTGAAACAAAATGGCTACTTTTGTCGTGATTTTATAACATATTTATGTTGTAATATTCAAATAAATAATTATATCTGCTCTACTCTGTATTGAGCACTCTTTAAAGAATAGTAATTGTTGGTTATTGGATTTCACTCCGTATATACCAATCCTAAACTTGGGTATATATATATATATATATATATATATATATATATATATATATATATATATATATATATATATATATATATATATATAATGGCTTTTGCAATCTATATATATGTGTGTTTGTGTTTGTGTGTTTAAAATAGGATGTATACTTCCTCACAGTTTTGAAGAAATTTGATAAATAGACCATGAATATATATATGTATATATATTTATATATATATATATATATATATATAATTCCTTCTTACATATATATATATATATATATATATATATATATATATATATATATATATATATGTATAAATATAAGAATGGAGTTTTTTCAGTCCGATATATTTGTATGACTTGAAACGTTATTATTAGTGGATACTCGTATTTGAGTAGACGCCCCGTTTATATATTAAACAGTATATTTATTTAATTTCACCTACCGGCCTGAAATTTCGAGAAATCTTATTAAAGAAAAAATTTGCTCTTAAAAAGTGGGGTTGTTGAATAGCTCGGAACTTGGCGCAAATATCTTAGTTAAACCTTTTTGAAGACTAATTTCACTGACACACCCGCATTCATGTCTATGTACGTGTTTCGCTGTTTGTTTTTGAATTGCTGCTAAGTACATATGTGTGTGTGTGTATGTGTGTGTGTGTACGCGAGAGAGAACGTTCTTTGATGAGTATATTCCGCTATATGTTTCTTTATCTCACACCCTTCTCACACCCTTCTCCCGTAAACCTACCTACAATTCAATCCGAATCATAATATATATATATATATATATATATATATATATATATATATATAGAGAGAGAGAGAGAGAGAGAGAGAGAGAGAGAGAGAGAGAGAGAGAGAGAGAAAGTGAGAGAGAGTGAGAGTGAGAGAGAGAGTAATGAACCCAGATCTTCAGTAAAGCACCCACCGGCGCAGACCCCACATCTGAACAGCGCGTCGTGCATACTCATTTATCCGCTTGGGCTCTTTTTGCCAGTGATACGCAGACTGAAAGAAAAATCTCAAAGAATGTCGTTATTCTGTCGAATGTTCGTCTCACGCCACTACATTTTGCCTTGGAAAAAGCAAAAGAAATAAAACATGTCGAAGCGATCCTAAAACGACGAGATAAATACACGTCGTTGCAGGTTTGAAGTCGCAGTTTCGTTTTATATTTGCTAAAATAAAACTTATATCCTCATTTCGTGACCGGAGTGAGAGAGGTAACAAATGAAGCACGACGGGTAATCCCGAAAAATCTCAGCGACAGAATAAAAGACGACAGATGAAGCCACGTGTGAATTCGCGAAAAGCAAGAGAGAGAAAGTGAGAAAGAGTGACAGAGAGAGACATAAGAGAAAATGAAAGAGAAAAAGTTGAAGGGAAACAAGTTATTTTGGGATATTTTTTCTTTTGACATTGCTATTTTTAATACACTTATTGTTCATAACGTTACTTTTACTCTTTTTATTTGTTTTTTGCTTTCAATGTATTTCTTCCTTCCCGCCATCTTTAACTTGATTTTTTATTCTTTTAGTCATCATTATCAGTATGGCAAGCTTCTTCTTACTTATTATTATCATGATCTATATTATTGTTACTACTATTGCCTTTGTTATTACTACGAAGTTATTATTATCGCCATTATTATTATTACATATTTTAGCTTCATAAATATATATATTTGTTCACACCAAGTTTTTGAATTTTGTTTATTACTGAAGACTGAATGATTGCAATTCTCTAGAAACCTCCAGCACTTTCACCGCAAACCCTAGACGTAATCTACACTGTTTGCTTTCTCACTACTTCCTTGGACTTTCAAATCATTCCATGTCAATTCCAGGCTACTTTTGGTACGTCTACTATCATATTCCATAATTTTCTCAGCTCACGGTTGAGGTCCTGCTATTTTTCCAATTTTTAATCTTCATTGATATTCACTCTGTAGCTTGGGCATTTCGACGTGGTGGAATGGTTAACAAACTTTGCTCGCTAGAAAAATTACGCCTGAATAGTGAGTTCGATCCTCACTGGGTGCCCCATACTTTCGAGCTTGAGCCACATATAAGCTATACTTAGAAAATCTTTGGGCACCTCAACGCGGTTTAATGGTTAACAAACTTTTCTCGCTAGATCAATTACGACTGAATATAAGAGAAGGAACTGTTAGCATAGAACTTCCGGTTGCATCTTGCCAGTTCAACTGTAAATTGATGAGACCTTGTTGCCAATCTACTACTGTGATTACATTCATAAAGTCTTGGTATCCTAGCGAAGTGCTCATTCAAACAATTACCGTGAAAGTAATTATAGATAAGGCATCGAGAAGCTACATTACGGAGGTTGGAAAGAACTAATAATATTTCTGATTCTTCTTTGGATTTTATCAAGAATATCTACATATATAACAGGAACACCAGACCATATGTGGTAGCAATATTCTAAGCATGGACTAATGGTAAACTTATCAAAAAAAAAAAGAAAAATTTTGAAAAGAAAAATTGTCGAGCATGACAGTGTGTAGCAACTTTCTTAGTAATTGACCTACCTATGTATTCAATATAGTCTTTCCACTTCATGTCAGCTGAGAATGTTAACCCAAGAAGGCGCAAGGAGTCACTCTCTTGACGGTTACCACCAGCCACGCCCATGGAAGATAGAAAAGGATCTCTCAAATGATTAATAGAGAGCATTTTTGTTTTGGCTGCATTAAAATTAACTAGCCATTCTTTGCCCCAGTTAACAAAAGAGTGCGGTTCGTTTTTGCCATCAGCCGCCTATTTGACTTCATCAAATTGATCAGACTAGGTTTCTACAAGAACCTTTCAATATATTCTCTCTTATTTATATATATATATATATATATATATATATATATATATATATATATATATATATATATATATATACCTGGCTTATTAGGATTTATTTATTTTATTTTTTGTTCGACTTAGCGTATTGAGCACTCTTCGTTTTAACTTATTACCCGTTATTTTTTTTCTTTGCACCAGAAATTTAAGGTACTGGACGATTTCTTTCGCCATGTTCGGAGGTTTCTAGTTCTCTTTCGCCAATATGATATATATATATATATATATATATATATATATATATATATATATATATCATTGGCGATTTCGGGGAGGCTCGGTCTTTCGGACTGAGTCCGAGTGTATCAACATTCAAGTATATCTATTTCAAAGCAGCAAAAATCTTACGTAGTGCGTTGTTATCTTGAATTAAGCTGGATCCAAAATTAATTATTTTAACCCCGTGCCTCAAAATGTTGACCGAAATACATTTCGTTGATATTGTTTATGAGAAATAAGAAAGAAAGGAGAAATAAAAACAAAAATAACGAAAGAAAGTAAATAAAAAAGGATGAAATAAAATGAACTTGGCTAGTCAGGCTGCGTAGATGTGAGCTCTTTCATGCTGCAGGCATAGTTAATATTCAATGTATTTCTTTAATTTTATAAATAATCTCTTTTAAATCTTTATAACTTGTATGCCCTGCTTTTCAAAGAACACATTTTCATTTCAAATGTCCATTTGAAATAATTAATTCCATACATTATAAGATTTTTAGTGGAATGTCGTGCAAATGAAATTTAGCCCGACCTAAAGTCGGCGAAAATCAAAGAAAGTAGTAGCCTTAACTCGTCGACTGCAGGGTTGGGGTGAGCAGTGTGACTCGGGTAGTGTTGAGGAAACAAGGTATCAGTCCACAGTAATGATAATAAACGTACAATGAATTAAACTAAAAATTCACAACAGAGAGATAAACACAGAAAAATTCAGACAGAGAGATAAACACACTAACGCATAGACAGATATACAAACACACACTCGAGATAGATATTGTTATGGGATCATACCTATAACGACAAAAATGAACTCTTCTTGATACTATAAAGTCTGCGCCTCTCAAGAGAGACGAGAACGAGTCGAGCCAATAGTTGTTCACTCCAAACCAGACTGACAGTCATACTAACACTTTCCATGTCTTGTATTATTATTCTGTGTAATATATCTTTGTTATTTCTACTCTTGTGTTCGTGTTGTGCTTCCTTGGTCCTAACCTTGGACCATAACATTGCTACGAGGATATTGGACCATAACAGATATAAACATTATTTTTCCTACATGTCTGAATTGTTTTTAAATAAATGTTTATCTTTATAGAATTATTAAAATTAATATTAAAATAAAAAAATATTTTTTTTAATTTCATGCACAGAAATTTTTAAAAAATACATATTTTAGTTAGAGTAAAGGAATCATTTTAGCGTCTCAGTTATACCAATCGTATATTTTGTTAAATATTGTAATGAGCCCAACAAACATTGATGACATAGAGTCACCACTGATATATATATATATATATATATATATATATATATATATATATATATATATATATATATATATGAAGAAATATAGTCTTAAAGTACGCTATATTTATGGGATAAAGTGCTCAATAAGAGAGATAGAGGGTGTGTAAATATAAAAGTGAACATAGAAGTCAACACACACACACACACATACACAGACACACACACACACACACACACACACACACACACACACATATATATATATATATATATATATATATATATATATATATATATATATATAAACAAAGATTTGTACCCAGAAAACTGACATATAGCCTTAAACAAAACGGACGTCATACCTAAGGTACCTTTCGGCCAACACTTTTTCAAAGGTATTCGTTGTCCTATTTTCCTAAAAATTTAGTTGTTTATAAATTCAAATGCCATTGTGACGCGGTGTACATAGGACGAACCACTCTTAGGTTGGAGACAAGGGGTGGCGCAGCATGTTCCCACCTTTTTGCGTTCTGGTAGTCTTAGCCTGCCTATAAGAACTACTCAGGAGGTCCAAGAAACCGCGATTGGCCTACATCTGCTGGACAACCATGCTTGTGCCTCTCAATACGAAGACACGTGGTTTACACTTTTACACAATGCTCGCTCAACACATCACCTTCGAGTTTCTGAAGCTGTTTTCATTAAGTATCAACAGCCTAATCTGTGTAGACAAAAGGAACATTTTTTACGTTCCTTGAGTCTGTTGGAGGGTTTGTGAGTTCCACTTTTTCTATTTTAAACTCTTGTGGAACTATTTATTTTCATCCCCCTGTGTTCAATTTTAATTTTGTGTAATTACAATGTGTCTTTTAGTCGCGTTCCACCTTCCCCACCTCATTTACTTTATCAAATGTGTGTCTTTATATTCATTTATATTTAATATAGCCAACGAATACCTTTGAAAAAGTGTTGGCCGAAAGGTACCTTAGTTATGACATCCGTTTTGTTTAAGGCTATATATATATATATTAGGTCATCCCATAAGTTCTGTCCGAATTTTAACTTTTTGTTAAAATGAACGAAATTTAAAGAGTATTTTATAATGTCTAATGGAGCTGAACATTATTTTTATGTTTAGATGCATTTAAACTGATCAAATTTTATTTCAGAGAACAATAAAATTAAAATTTGTTTGATTAAAACCCTGCTAACATGGAAGTACCCAAGAATCATTTGAGGCACATAATAATTTATGAGTTCAAGAAAGGAAACTCAGCAGCCGAAGCGGCTAGAAACATTCACTCAGTTTATGGAGAGGAATGTGTGAATGAAAGAACTTGCAGAAGATGGTTTGCAAAATTCAGAGGTGGAGATTTCACCTTTGAAGATAAAGATCGAACCGTATGTCCAGTTGAGTTTGATGAAAAGCTTCTTGAAGCAGCCCTTGAAGAAAATCCTGCTTTATCAGTTGAGGAATTGGCAGTGGTTCTCAGTTCAAACCATACAACTGTTCATCGTCATCTTCAACAACTTGGAAAAGTTCCTGAACTTGGAAAATGGGTGCCTCATGAATTGTCTGAAAACAACCTCAAATCCAGAGTTGACATCTGCTCTTCTCTCCATTCTCGCCAACTTGTTTCACCTTTTTTGGATAGACTTGTGACTGGCGACGAAAAATGGATCTTTTATCGAAATGTTAAGCGTCGTAGACAGTGGCTTGGTAAAGGGGAAAGACCCCAGTCACAGCCGAGAAGGGAACTTCATGGCCAAAAGGTTATTCTTTCAATCTGGTGGGATTGCCAAGGAATAATCCACTTTTAATTTTTACCACCTAATGCAACAATTAATGCTCAAATATGCTGTCAGCAATTAGAGCGTTTGAACCAAGCTTTGAGGAAAAAAAGACCTGCTCTAGTGAATCGAAAACGGGTGATGTTTCATCAGGATAATGCACGACCACACATAGCAAGAATCAAGTCACAAAAGATCGAAGAACTTGGTTGGGAGAAAATTCCTCATAAACCTTATTCTCCCGACCTTGCTTCTTCAGACTACCATTTGTTTCGTAGCTTACGGAATCATTTGGACGAAACAGCTTTTGTAACACAGGAAGAGGTTAAAACTGCCATTTGTGAGTTCTTCGAATCAAAGCTAAAATTTTTTTACAGCAATGGAATTAGTAAGCTTGTTAATAGATGGAAGGAATCACTTTATCCCATAAATATAGCACACTTTAAAATTATATTTTTTCATATATATATATATATATATATATATATATATATATACAGCATATTTTCATTCAAATATGTTTCATTGAATTATATAGATATATTTTGTATATTTCTTTTTATACTGATCCTGTCCATTTCTCTAATCACATACTTTGTGTTTAATGAAATTAATCAAGGAAGGTGTCGTATTTCTTTCTAAACTAAGTACTTTCGATTTTATACAAGATCATGTTCAGTGGTAAATTTACCTCTGAAGAGGATCTTGGTAAAAAAAAGTTAAAGATCAAAATTACTTGAGTTAGAAAAAATAGGACGCCTTCCTTGATGAATTTCAGCTTAAACACAATATGCCCCTATATTATTCAATTGTGTGCGCATATATATATATATATATATATATATATATATATATATATATATATATATATATATATATATATATATATATATATATATATATATATAAAGTTAAAAGCTCTACATGTTATACTTATTTTTAGTTTTAGCTTTTCACACTTGTCTTGATCATTTTTTTAATACTACTGTTCCCTAGTCCAATTTAACCCTGACATTAACTTTCATATATATATATATATATATATATATATATATATATATGTGTGTGTGTGTGTGTGTGTGTGTGTGTGTGTGTGTGTGTGTGTGTGTGTATGTTTCATTAAAAACGACAGTCAACGTACTGCGGTTAAGTACTTTATTTTAAATTCTCTTGTGTTCTTATAATTTTCTTCTTTTCCCGACATAAATTATGTAGAAAATGTACAAATGGTCTCTATGTCTCAGCGCTTTCAGCTCTTCCGTTAGCCATTATCAATGATGATATTTTTTTTTACTCTTAACTGAATAAATGGATATTTTTATGTGTGTATCTAGAATTATTGGAATGTTTTATTTTCCAAACACGGTTAGCATATTTTAGCTGTGTTCTTAGTTGATATTATTGAGTGTTGTTTTCTTTTTCTTTTTTATTAATAATGCTTCCATTATTGTTAGCGTTTTTTTCTTAAGCACCCGCAGTACTTTGGCAGACATTTTTAACGAAACTTGTAAAGAAGAGGAATTCTTGCCCAAATGCTCAATGACCATTTGTCTAAGATATTCAGTGATATATTTGAATTATTTAGATTATTCTAACTGTTATCCTCATCTTCATTGCCATATTCACAACGTTTCGCCCGTTGTACGCACCAGCCTTCATCAGGTGATTGGAATTTTGAACTGAACCCTTTATTTCTTCCATCGGGCACATGGCTCAGTGGATAAAGACTTTGGTTTGATCCAGTAACTAGACTCAAAGAGTTATGAGTTCAATACCAGGCCACAGCAGTAGTGAACCAAAACTTAGAGTTAGGTTAACGGGAAATAACTGAGACATCCGGAAGTGGCATAGCATGTGGAACTAGAACAATCTACCGTAAATCTCTAAAGAGTTCGGTTCGAAATTCCAATCGCCTGAAAAAGGCCGGAGCCTAGAACGGTCGAAACGTTGTGAATATGAGAATAACTGTCTGAATAATGTAAATAATGCAAGTAATCATAATACCTCATCTCAGAGATATAGACAGATACGGTCATTGATATATTTAACTGATGAAATGGCGTTATCAGAAGTGGTTATTTCACCAAAAAAAAAAAATTACTTTTCCTGAGATGAAATGAAATTCACGTTATGCCTCGGTAAAAAAAAAAAGAAAAGAAAAGAAGAAAGAACCAAGACAAGCCTGTCCTGGGTATGACGATAAACTACATCGGGCAGCAAGGCCTTTCATCAGGAGATTTTGAGGAGCATGGAACCACCTCTTAATTAATGATGTTCCCAGGTCCACCCTGACCTTTGGTGGTAGCACCTGTCAAGGTCCCTGCTATAGGCAAAGAGTTAACCCCACAAGGGATCAAAACACTATGAATGTTTAAAAATAGGTTTTAACCCCAGCAATAGTTTTTGGAAAAATTATTAACAGCAGTACATTTTTGAAAAAAAAATATTAACAATACAATTTTGGGAAATAAAATTTACATGTAATAAGAATCTTGTTGGTATTAAATAACTCATTGAGGTTTATATGTCGTAAAATAAAACAAACCAACCAAGACAAGCTTTGTAAAAGTTTCCGTAAATTCTTCAGTATATAGGATTAATATTTTAATTAATTTTACCTCATTTTTATGGTACGAAAAGAAATATATAGGATTAATATTTTAATTAATTTTACCTCATTTTTATAGTACGAAAAGAAAATATGTTCAAATATTTCCCTACCGTGTTTTATTGGCCGAAGACTCAGGGATCATTGCACTTTCAATATATCTTTAAATTAAATCGAGGTTCTCCAAACTGAAATTGTTATTACTGAGTTTTCAGTGTCGCACAAATGTTTTGAGATTTTTCATTTAATTTTAAGTCCATTTGATTTGGAATATTGTTTCTTTAAATCCCATTTTATTTTCACTTTTCTTTTCACACACATATATACACGTGCAGACACAGGCGCACTCATACATACTCACACGTATACGGCATGTAACCACAGACATATGCGCAGGTATATACACGCACATATACACACATACAGACACACATATTGCACACATGAACGCACACACACACGCACACACATATACATGCATACAGACAGACACGGACCACTTCGATGTGGTCGAATGGTTAGCTTGTCTGGCTGGCTTAAGCAAGTGGATGGCAGAACATGATCTGGGGGATTTGACAGAGGCACGAAACTTATTGCGAGCCACAAGGGATAGGAGGAAGTGGAGAGCCATGATCGCCTACGCCCTGAAAGGACACAGCACATAAAAAGAAAAAGAAAGAAGATTTCGATCCTCACTGGGTGCCCCATACTTTTGACTCTGTGCCACATCTAAGTTACACCTAGAGAATCGCCATACACACATACCTCTGTGTGTGTGTGTGTGTGTGTGTGTGTGTGTGTGTGTGTGTGTGTGTGTTTGTGTGTGTGTGTGTGTTCTGTGAATATGTGTGTTGGGGTTGTTTAAACAAGCTTGATGTAATTCAACCGAGAAGATTTTTTTATTGTATTTTTCAATTTTCGAATAAGTTGTTGCATATTCTAGTAATTTTTAATAAACTGTCACACTTTAATGCTATTGTTCGACTTTTTCCGAATAACTGAAACTATCACGGTCATTTTCAAGAAATAATTGTTTTCTGGAGCGTTGATAGAAATGTATTTAAGAAATCATAATTATACGTTTTTGTTGTTGTTCTTGTTGTACTCTCATGCTTTGGGAAACCCGTTCTACACATGTCGTAACTTATACAACATACGTTAAGATAAATATGAAATGTAGCGTTCCAAACTAAGATAGAGATAGTAAAAATTGTCTATGATTCTTGTTATAAACCGTACAGATGAACACAAATGGGTATGTTCCAATCCTCATAATTATGTTGGACGCTATGGTAAGTGGGGGTAATATGCTGTCTACGATGGCAGCGTGTGAAGCCCTTGTCGTGTTGAACTTTCTGCCTTTGGGCAGAGAGGAACCCGGACGAGGCTTTGCTGAAGGACGGAGTCTCGCCCGGGGAGGTAGACAGATACCCTATCCCGTGTATGCGGAGTCTACGGGCAATTTTTGGCCGAGGCCACGGGCTCGGATTCCCCCCATATATATATATATATATATATATATATATATATATATATATATATATATATATATATATATATATATATATATATATATATATATATATATATATATATATGTGTGTGTGTGTGTGTGTGTGTGTGCATTTATGTATTATTTTAAAGTAATTGTTTTTATTTATTTATTACTCCGACAGATTTTGGTTCCCCCTACATAGAAGGATGAAGGTTCGAATCCTGTTCAAGCGCGCATATTATTCTTTGATGCGAATTTATGCCGGGTATCTACTCAAATACGAGTATCCACTAAAATAAGTGATTATATATATATATATATATATATATATATATATATATATATATATATATATATATATATATATATATATGCGTCCTGGGTATGACGATAAACTACATCCACGTCCTGGGTATGACGATAAACTACATCCACGTCCTGGGTATGACGATAAACTACATCCGCGTCCTGGGTATGACGATAAACTACGTCCAACTAAAAGGCCGTCGATCCGATCAATCGGCAGGTCATGTCATGCCCCATCACATCTAACTCATCCCAAAACGACTACAACTTACAATTAACTTTCCCTCCCAAACCCTACACTAAATATACTAACACCTTACCCCTAAAATGTGATGGGAAACAATGATGTTGCCACCTATACATTTTTGAAACGATGATGTTGCCAGCTATACGCTTTTGAAGCGATGATGTTGCCAGCTATACGTTTTTGAAACAATGATGTTGCCAGCTATACGTTTTTGAAATAGTTTCCAGCTATACGTTTTTGAAATTTTTCCAGCTATACGTTTTTGAAACAATGATGTTGCCAGGGATACATTTTTTTGAAACAATGATGTTGCCAGCTATACGTTTTTGAAACAATGATGTTGCCAACTATACGTTTTTGATATATCTAGTAAATACTGGATCTGGCATTAAATAACCCATAGCGGTTGATATGCCATAAAACCCCAAACAAACAATATATATATATATATATATATATATATATATATATATATATATATATATATATGATCTCTTTGGCACCCTCTTGTTAAAATGAAAGAAAGCCAAAAGAGTATGCGAGGCAAATGGATTTGGATCACTGAGGATAAGTGGGAGTCATAAAACAATATAATTACCCCAGCTTATCAACCCGCCCCACCTCACAAAATATCCAAAATATGCCCGCCACTAAATCTATTGTTTGTTTTTTTCTAAATCTGTATCAGAACTGTTTGGCATGGTAGGATTTTAAATCAAATTTTTTTCATATTTACACACACACACACACACACACACACACACACACACACACACACACACACACATATATAATAAATATATAA
>OZ038513.1:79299915-79302415 GCA_964036315.1 Acanthosepion esculentum
TATAGTCTTAAAGTGTGCTATATTTATGGGATAAAGTGCTCAATATCAGAGATAGAGTGTGTGTAAATATAAAAGTGGACATGGAAGTCAGCACTTAGAGGCGACAGTCTGTTTCATGCTAGTGCAATCGTCAGGCGACAAGTGCTCTAGTCGCCTGACAATTGCACTAGCATGAAAAAGACTGTCGCCTCTAAGTGCTGACTTCCATGTCCACTTTTATATTTATATATATATATATATATATATATATATATATATATATATATATATATATATATATATATATATATATATATATATATATATATATAAATAAATGTAATGAGAACGGAAAGAATATAAATTCAAATATTCATAACGTTAATTGAAATGAGGTCTCAGTACCAAGAATAAAAGAAGAGTTATTTATTATAAGTTGTTACATATGGAAAAATAAACACTACAAAGCTGCATATTTGTAATATTGGTCTGTCCGTATGTAACAACCTATAATAAAATAAATATATATATATATATATATATATATATATATATATATATATGTGTGTGTGTGCGTGTGTGTGTGTGTGTGTGTGTTCAGGCAGCAGTCTTTCATGCACATTTCATTGAAAACGACAGACAAGGTGCTTTTATTTAGTTTTTATACAATTTCTCATGCGATCTACTAATTTTTTTCTTTTCGGATGATAAATTATATAAAAACTGTCCGAATGTTCTTTTTATCCGAGCGCTTTCGGCTATACATTTAGCTATTTTGAAGGATTATATTTTAACTGTTAAAATTAGAAATAGTTTGTTGTATGCATGCTTTATGAAATTTTTTTCATTTTTCAAAACACGGTCAAGATATTATGTCCATGTTCAAAGTTAATATTATTAAGTGCTGGTTTGTTTGTTTTTAGTAATAAGACTTCCATTAAAAAATTATTATATCGTATGAGTAATTGTATAAAAAACTAAATAAAAGCACCTTGTCTGTCGTTTTCAATGAGATATGCATATATATATATATATATATATATATATATATATATATATACATGTCGTTTTCAATGAAATGTGCATATATATGTATATATATATATATATATATATATATATATATATACATATGTGTATTTATATATATATGCACATTTCATTGAAAACGACAGATATATATATATATGCATATATATATATATATATATATATATAGATATATATATATAAAGAAATATAGTCTTAAAGTGTGCTATATATTTATGGGATAAAGTGCTCAATATCAGAGATAGAGCGTGTGTATGAGGATAATGGGGGTTCGTTCAAATGGTATTTTCAGCAATTTTTCTGGTCTTTGACACAATAAGAAATACCACTTCAGGCATAAGACATGAGATTTAATACGTTTTACCTTGCCTAATACAATATCAAACGTGGATAGCGTGGAAGGTAAATTAGGAGATCCACGTTCAAATACTATCCTAGTGGGATACTTTCATTTTCGAACTAGAGAAAGGCATGGTTCTATCTCTTCTCCTCCAATTCATGGGCTACACAGCAGGGTAGATTAAGTTCGGGCCTTATGTGCTAGCCAGTATAAGAGATCTACTGAGGATCCCCAACTATGGAGAAGGCAACGTGAAGTTATTTGAATTTTCCCAAAAAGCGTATCACGTTGAACACACCGGTCATCGTCTGATCACCGAAATTAAGCAACGTCGAGCCTGGTCAGTACTTAGATGGGTGACCGTTTGGGAATAGCAGTGTGGGGGTACGGTGTAGTAATGGATAGCGGCTCGGATTGAGGAACCGAAGAGCCGAGTTCGAATTCCAGTCAGATCCATTAAATTCACTTACGTGCTCATATCCTTGGCAAAGGTACGAATCCTCTTCGACCCCACCAGCTATGGGTAAATAGCAGGACAGACAAGTTCCTATAGATTGGATGGCAACTGGTCTACCAAAGTAAGTAATTGCAACCTAATGCGGGAAAAAATCTGCCTCGTCAGTCATGTATCAAAAGATACATGATCGCCTAAGCGTGTATCACGAAATGGCACATAACTAACTAAATAAAATTAGCTGACGATAAGAAATGTTATCTGTGTCGAGCCAAGATCACCTACGTCCCCAAAATTTAAAAAAAAAATACTGTATTAATATGGCTGTCAGTGTTTGCTGAACTCACAATTTAAGCAAAATATTATGTGGTTAAATTTTAAGCATCATTCTTGGTCAATTTTCTTTTCTTGTAATTTTAAATCTTGAATGTTTGCCTTTAGCTTCTAGTTCCATCCAGATATATCCCGCAGCGCCAGCATCATTTAATTAATCTTCGGGTTTATGATATTCTACACCACCCCCCGACCCGGCTTTCTACTTATTCCTCTCTACGTATATCTCGTCGGCGTGTTTATCCTTTGCTAAATTCGTTTGCAAATTTAAAAGTTGCAGCAGCCGATTAATAAACGAATACAACTGACAGAAATTTCACGGCCTCCAGATCAGGCGTACTCAA
>OZ038513.1:79304915-79307415 GCA_964036315.1 Acanthosepion esculentum
TATATATGGATAAAATAACTGAAAAAAAATTGGGTGTTTTATTTTATCCATATATGCATATGGGTGTTTTATTTTATCCATATATACATATCAAGAAAGTATACGTGGATATATATATATATATATATATATATATATATATATATATATATATATATTACAGGTAAAATCCGTTGGTATATAATCTAAGTAAGAATATTCTCCAATATTCAGAGTTAGTCAAAATGTCCTGGACACAGCCTCAGCAGTGATATACATGTTTGTAGCTAACGCCATCGCTTCAACGTTACATAGAGGTTGAAAAATATTTCTCGTAACCTCCCCTCAAAACGCCTGCAAGTTTACCTTCTAAAGTTGCAAAGACGATTCTTTGTAACGTTGCATTAACAGGAAATAGGTAATGAATAACAAGGATGAATGTTCAGCCATCATCTAATTTAGGGGCTATCAATTTTAAAAAGATATTAAAAGAAATTTTATACCTTCTAAACATATTGTTAAGCGACGAAAAAGTATTTTTTGACCAATATTAACATTTTCAGCTCTATCATTTCGCAAGGTTGCCGTAATGTCGTGACAGCAGTGGGGATGATTTGGGACTCACAGGTCGAATTGAGTGAAAGAGAGACAAGGGAAAGGAACGCATGACACAACTGGCGGGTTTGAGCAGGTGGATGAGCGTGGTCTGACGGAGACGTGGCAGAAGGACGAAACTTATTGAGAGCTACAAGGGATAAAGGGAAGTAGAGAGCCATGATCGCCTACGTCCAGAAAGGACACGGCACATAAGTTTAGTATTTTAGTTTTAGTTTTTCTGCTTGTGCTGTTAGGCGTCGCGGGGTGACACAGTCGTCTGTCAGCGTCAAGGTGAGTGGCCTGGAGGAGAGATTACCTCCCAAAAACCCAACCCCTCGTCCTCCTCGTGGGAGCTGGAAACAGATATTGCTAGTCAACGGGGCGCTGGTGAAGCTGTAACTGGCTTAACAGGCCCCCGACAGTGGATAGAAACTGCCCAAGGAAACAAAAGAATAATGACACATGAAAGGAAGAAAAAGACCCCCCGCCCCCACATAAACACGCACCTAAACATAACGTATTGGCAAGGTTCCAAGATGTTCTTTGTTAGCTATAAATGGTTGAGTATCATCTTAATCGTTGTATATGAAATACATCCTCATATCTGTTGTCAATCATTGTTTAGGGAGGTAGGGATCCTCAACTGTTCAGAAAGTACAACTATTGACCAATTGTTTCCAATTTCTGCAATTAGAGGCATGGTCCAGTAATGATTAGCGGCTCGGATTGAGGAATCGGAGAGCCGGGTTCGAATTCAGTCAAATCCATTGTGTTCACCTACCTATGGGAAACGTTTGAATCCTCTTCTTCTAAAAGGGTAAATAACTTATTTAAATATAAGAGATATATTTGGGTAAAGTTGTTGGTTTTTAAATACGCATTTTTACAAAGTCAACACTAATTTCTAATTCTAATGTTTATTGTAATTCTTTTGCAAATGTGGTTGTTGTATTTGGTTAAACTGGCCAAAATTCATGTTGTGCATTCTCAAATTTTCAAACTTACACAAATTGTAATCGGGTGGGAGGCTAAAATGAAAAATGTTTTAAGAAAATAAAATCGTATCATTACTTTTAAATGGATTGTTCACTTTTGAAAAGCTGAATTTCATTAAGTATTCGCATTTTCGAATAAATATTTGTACCTTATTGAATATAAGATACAAGATGCATGTTGCTTTGAACAATACACGCGTGGAGTAATGGATATTGTCTCGGATTGAGGAATCGGAGAGCCGAGTTCGAATTCCTGTCATGTTCGTTACTCTCACTTACATAATACCCTTGGGAAAGGTTGGAATCCATCTCTTCTCTGCCCCACAGACTGGATCATGGACGGTCTAGCCGAAGGACAACATTGAATTTTCAATGGATACTGAAGTCAGCATCGAGTGGTGTCAATGTGTTTCATTCTTGAACGCAATATCTGTTGTGTGTTAGCTCGACTATTTATATATGCTGTTCAATGGGACGTTATATATAGCATGCTTACACATAGTATTATGTAATAGCTACAAATAACCACATCCGGTTCCGCCATTATTTCTTTCCGTTAGAATAATCTGAAATATAATCATTACCACCTACACAAGAGACATTCGGAGAATATAATAAAGCGGAAATACCTGACCTTGCCCCATAATGCATCATTGGACGCCATATTTAATACTCTAACTAACTCAAAATACGAAACTCACATAACCTGAAATAGACTGTTGCTACTCGGTATTGACCTCAGTGTCCAGTTTTATGTTTACATAATCTGGTATTGTGTGCTGTGACCATAAATATAGAATACACACACACACACACTCATATATATATATATATATATATATATATATATATATGCGTGTCTGTGTGTATATCCATTTATGTATGTATTCATGTGTCAGTGTGAAAATATAGTTTTGAGGTATGTTATA
>OZ038513.1:79309915-79314915 GCA_964036315.1 Acanthosepion esculentum
CTTTATCAAATTCTTCCTACGGAACCTTACCAATATGATACAAGTAAAAAAGCCTCACTTCCTTTAGATTTATGCTGCATAACCTAGAAGTAGAACTAGTATTAGAATATTTTATGGCAAAGTAACTAATAATAACAAAACAAAAGTCATTGAAACAAAGCAAGTTCAGTCGACCATTGATGACAATTCCAGAACAACGTAACTATAAACAATTTTCTCTATCCCCTGCCAGCCGCCACGACGGAGAAAGCACCACCGCCGGCGAGACACACCGCAAGAGCCACCCCGCCCCGCGAGGCCCGTTCACCAATCGAGACGCAATCGCACCAATCCTCCGAAGGAACGCCAGCGAATGAGGGCCAATAACCCCTGAAGTCTCCACTGCCACAGTGTATGAACGAGTGCGGTAATGACACGGTATAGCTTGGAGGACGGTTTTCTAGACGGATGTTAACCGCCAAGGTGAAGGGTTTCCTGAATGGAATTAACAGACATATGTATGTGATGTTGGTGAGCTTTCGAATTGAAAAACATCGGCTGAGATTTGACCTGGAGAATGATGAATTTCACCAAATTTTCTTGCAAAATACACCCGATGCATAAATGATTATCACCGGCTTTTAACCCAGATACATGGAGAAAACCGGTTAATTTGTTAGCTTAGCAAGATTCTGCGACCACACCAGATCATGGGACTGTTGTTGAAGATCTTAATATTATTTCTAATTCTAAATTGCCGAACTGTGAATTAGACTTTTACTTGTACTCTACAGAGTCTGGGCAAATATTAGCCTACTAGACTAATTTGCATATAAAGTTGTCCGGATGAAAAGTGGCGGCTTTAATGGCACCAAATATGCTAGTTGACATGTTTAAGAGGCAGTGATTTTTTCAGAGCAAATAATAAACGTTTGGTGAGAGCTGAGTAAACTAATTCGGTAGATTTTCTGTTAGTTGGGTAATCCTGTAACTTGTCAATCCAAAAAAAAATGGTTATTAAATACCGATTTCGTAGGGGCACACGATCTTGCCACATTAAGTGTTAACAAGCAGAAATGAGACTAGATCATCTGGGAGACCCCATTCTGCCTTCAGTCAGCATGGCTAATGCCATCCTCCTGCTAACATTCTCGGCTGTCAGGAAGTGGACAGACTATACTGACTCCATTGCTAGGTCAGATGCTAAGAATGTTACTTCACTGTGTCCTGATAGGCTGTTTTTCTCTCCAGAATCTATACATATCTATAAGTCTACAGTTCGTCCATGCTTAGAATATTGCTGCCACATATGGTCATTTTTTCTTGCTATATATTTAGAGATCCCTGATAAAATCCAAAAAACGAACCAGTAATATTATTGCTCCTAACCTGATGTCTTGGTTGCAGTCGCTTTCCCACCACCGTTAAATTGTCTCCCTGTGCCTTTTCTATAAATACTTTCATGATAATTGTTCGGATGAGTACCTAGACTTTGTGAATTTAAGCGCAGTATTAGACTTGAGATGAGGTCTCATCAATTTACAGTCGAGGTGGCTAGATCTAACCGTAAGTTTTATGCGAACAGTTTCTTTTCTCGCAATTCCCGCCTGTGAAACTCTCTCCCGGTTCCATGTTTCCAGGCAATTTTAATCTGAAAAGATGTAAATACAATGTCAATCGCTATCTACTGTCGTACTAAGTACACCTCTATTGTTCTCGCTCCTTTGTAATATTTCTGTTTTCTAATTCCTCTACATCCAGTAAACCTCTGTGTCTTAGTGACTTTTCTGCCTTGCTTGGAGTGAACATGATTTAAAAAAATGATTTTACAATAAAATGCGTTGTAACTGATTTTACATTAATTTTGTATTGGAAAGGATTTTACTATAGAAACACATTATCAGCGATTTTACTATAAACGTACATTAAAAATAATTTTACTATAAAATGCATTGATAATTAGTTTGCTGTAAAAATGTATTGGAAATAACTTTACAATGAAAATTCTTTGGAAATAATTTTACTATAAAAAATCATTAGAAATATTTTTTCTGTAAAATGCATTAGCAATAATTTTAATAAAAATGCACTGAAAATAGTTTGACAATAAGAATTGACTGGAAATAAGTTAACTATGATATATTTTGGCAATGATTTTACAATAAAATTGTTTTAGGCGAGGTTGGTTGATTTTATTGTATGTCATCCATTTCAGTAACATCGGTGCTTGATGTAAAACAGCAGAGCTAAAATTTATACTACTAATAAATATATACTTCTTTCTCATTGCTTGGTGCAATTCTGAGTGCCAAGTGCATGACACTGAGGGCTGCAGTAAACGATGAGAAATATATATATATATATATATATATATATATATATATATATATATATATATATATATGTGTGTGTGTGTGTGTGTGTGTGTGTGTGTGTGTGTGTGTGTGCTTAAGATTACATATAAATGAATATATTTATGTAAAATCTTTAAAAGAATGTATATGTTGTTTATATATATATATATATATATATATATATATATATATATATATATATTATAATATTTTTAGTTTTTAAAAATATGATTCCTTCGCTTGACAAGGAAGCGGGCCCAGGCGCCTTAACTCTACATAACTTCAAAAATTATGTTAGGGGTCTCGGCTCTCGCTTTTGAAACATGAGAACTCTTATGTAGCGAAGGAACCATATTTTTAAAAACTAAAAATATTATGTCTATATTTCTCAAGGACACATGGTACAGTGGATAAAGGCGTTGGTTAGATCCAGTGACAGACCCAAAGTGTGTGAGTTCAATACCCGGTTCAGGCGGTGGAGAACTTTCAGAGGGAAAATTACCAGGAGATAACTGATAACTGACATCCATCAAAACATGGCTCGTGGAACTAGAACAGTCTACCCCAGTGATCGAAATAAAGGGTTCGGTTCGAAATTCCAACCACCTGAAGAAGGCCGGAGCGTACAACGGCCGAAACGTTGTGACAAATATGGCGACAAAGATGAGGACAATAGTCCGACTAATGTAAATACTGTAAAAATATTATAATATAAGCTCTACTTCTGTATGGAGCACTGTCTTTTTGAAAATAAAAGCAAAATACTAAGGAACACCGGATTATCTACCTAACGTGTTCTTTCCTATTTTTCTGCACACCTGCATACATATATATATATATATATATATATATATATATATATATATATATATATATATATATATATATATATATATATATATATATATATATATATATATACACATTCTATTAAAGATTTTACGTAAATATATTCCTTTATGTGTAATCTTAGACATATACTTAAAATTGATGATTTAAAAAAATATATACATCGGCTTGCAACATTTGTGAAATACCCATTTTTCAAGACAAAGGAAATGGATTTAGTCACTTGAAAAATAAAAATACCTCAGAATAACGCATTTGAACGAAATAAATTGCCATGAAAAGTTCTCGGTCTGACCAAGAAGGGGTTTTAAAAATCTGATGATTTTTCATTCTGTCAGATTACACGAAATAGGGGTATGGAGAAATTTTCAGCGCCCACTCGATGAGAAAATATCAAAAATTAATTATACCAATGATTTGGAAAATATTTCGATGTTTACTTCCATTAGCTTCAGTTCAATCTCTTTGGATACTTGGGTCCTGGTATGAATATTTTTCAAAGTTACTTTCCCTCAATATCTGTCTACATTTCTGAGATTAGGTATTGCAATTATCTACCCTATTTATATTATTCGAAATGTTGTCCTCCTCTTCGGTGCCGTTTTCACGACGTTTCGGCCGTTGTACGATACTGGCACATCCGGAAGAGTGATGGCACCTGGAACTAGAACAGTCTACTTCGGTGGACGTAATAAAGGGTTCAGTTCGAAATTCCAACCACCTGAAGAAGGGCAGGGGCATAAAACGACCGAAACGTTGTGAATATAGCAACGAAGATGGGGACAAGCGTTCGAACAGTATAAATAATTACATTCCTTGTGTGTTTTTTCACATTTTGTTTTGTTTTTTGTTTTTTACACTGAGCTTTACTAAAATTATTCAAATTACTTTCCGATATTGAATTTATTGTAATGACATTTGGCGGATCTATCCCTGTCTAATACGTGCTCAACTAGAAATAAAAGGGGATGCTGTCATTCAAATTGGAAGAGAAATATTGCAAATGTAAAAACGGAACTTTTCATTTAACTCTTGTGAAGTAACCGATGATTAAACATAATTAAAAACGGACGAAAAAAACAATTTGCATACGAATAAAGAGCGGTTGACTGACTTTCTGCTGCTATTATTATTATTATTACTGTTGTTAACGCTTGCCTGGCTAAAAAATCGGCATTCCAAAACGTGGCATTTATCTCAGCACAATTTCCCAATCATGAAACTGTATTTATATTATCAAATATGTTTGATATAAACACTTTTACTATTCACCTAACAATATTGGCTGCGTGAGATTTAATAATAAAATGATTTTCAGCTACAAAGAAAAGATCGGCGTCATTTTTGAACGTTTCTGTTTAAGAATTATTCCAAATTACAAGCTAGTATAAAATAAAATCAGTCTACAGTCCATAGCGATAGGTTCAAAAGATCTCTATGGATGAGTTTTAAAAAGTATTTAAAAGTATTAAAAGTTTAGTTTATAACTATTGCTTAAATTTTGCTATATTTATAGACGGAAGCACTATTTAAGAATGCTTGATATTGCAGCTAGATCGTTTGTGAATATATGTAGACAGTACTAAAGTTGATTTTGCTATATATATATATATATATATATATATATATATATATATATATATATATATATATATATATATATATATATCCTAATACCCTTGGGAAAAGTGTGAATCTTCTTCTTCTCCCTCCAACTATGGGTAAATAGCAGGACAGACTGGGTTCTATAGCCTTGGTTGGCAACTGGTCTAGGAGAAGGACAACTCTGAATTCAAAACCAGCGGAGGGTCGTTTGGG
>OZ038513.1:79319915-79344915 GCA_964036315.1 Acanthosepion esculentum
CCTTAAAAAAAAACAAACAATATTTTAAATATTTAAAAAATATATTTTTGAATATTTAAAAAATATTTTCAAGTGAATATAATTTTAGAATATCTTTTGGCATATTAAAATATATTTTTAAGTTAGTCTGATTTTAAAACATTTTAAGTGAATAAGATTTTAAAAAAGCGAGTTGTTTACTGTCAGTAATTATTTTTATTTCAACTTTCTTCAAACACATTTTTTAAAATCTAGAAATCAACTTCATTGTTGTATAAATTGAAGCATCAGTGGCCCAACGGGTAGACGGATAGTCTAGTTTTACAAAAACCTTTGTAACGATCACAGTAACAAGAAATAATGTCGGATAACAAAAACTTTTCAAAATACATGGGTGCGATGGATAAATTGTCGTCTAAATGACGCAAAAATTGAAAATACCGCTGACATCTGATTTTAACAGATAGACCAAGTGCGATGGGTAAACTGTCGTCTGAATGCCGGGAAAATGAAAATAACACTGACATCTCATTTTAAGAAGTATATTTAGAAAAATTACACAAAATATCTTGAAATACTAAAGAGTAAATTTATTCCATAAAATCGCGATTGGCTTGAATCACGGCCTCCAGACGACTTCGGAATCTTATGCAACTGTTCTGAGTGGTCTCTTTAATTAGGTTGGTGAATGCTGGCATAATAATTGACTTCATTATATATATATATATATATATATATATATATATATATATATATATATATATATATATATATATATATATAACAATAACATATTTTCTTTTATTTAAGCATTTACACTGTTGTTTGATGCATAGCGATTATTCAAAGTGGGTGGTTGTTTATTAGTGTCCCTAAGTTCAATTTATCTTTTCACGTGTTTTTTTTTTGTATTGAATGCCTCTGTGTGTCGACGGTTCGAAATGATTTCATTCATATTATTTCATTTTTCACGATCTTAAATTCTATAATTCAGTGCATAGAGGAGAAACTACAAATTATAGAATTTATGAATGTTTATAATCCAATAAATAAAAGAAATAAAATTATTTTAAACTATGCGGAAGCTGATTGTTTCTTTTTAAATGTATTAAAAGAACAAATGCTCGGAAATGCTTTTATACCATTCACACACTCGTCTCAATAATTCAAAATCAAAAACTCTTATATACATAAAAGGAGTACATAATATAGGCTACGATGTACATACCGTCGTCTAAATTACACAGAAATGAAAATAACGCTAACATCTCATTAAACAGATATATTTACCTAATTTACACAAAAATAGTAAACAGTAAATTTATTCAATAAAATCGCCATTGGCTTCCACCACGGCCCCCAACTTTGTAATCTGCAACTCTTCTGGACGGTCTCCATGTTTAAGTTGGTGAATGCTACCATAATCCTTGCCTTCATTTCATCTTTGGCGTTACAAGGAGCTTTGTTGGGGTCTCGCTCAACTGCGCCTCACACATAGTAATCAAAGGGGGTGCAATCTGCGTAGTTAGGTAACCAGATATAAGAAGTGATGTGGTCGCGGAAATTGTCTGACAGCCATGATTAGGTTCTTCTATTTGTGTGGCATGGTGCAAGTCCCTGTAGTCAGGTATAGTGTCTTCCAGCAGCCACCCTATTGAACCGGAACAGTACTACCTCCTCAAGGCACTTGATGTAGGCCTCCGTGTTGAGTCTGAGGCTCTCACCAACAGATTCCGGTGTTCTTTTCTTGTCAGAACGATCAGAGTGAATTTCCTGAGCTGCCGTATCTTCGTAATCACCATTAGACTCATCCAACTCCATCTGAATCCTATCTTTTCCGTGGCGATTACCAAGCAGTGCAGTAAGATGTTTCCAATTTTCTGGTGGATTGAATTGCGTCATGATGCTCATTTTCTCACAGGTGATGCCCAACTGACCTTATACTGTGCAGTGGGCTAAATCAAAAACAGCGCGCATGCGTGAAATTAAAAATATAAAATGGCGACAATTTACTCATCGCACACTCTACAAGTATGTTTACACGTGAAAGTGTTTAAAATAAACCGTGTGTGTGAAATTTATTTTCATGAATTTATTTCAAACACTGTTTAATCTTCCAAATTAGCACATCAGTCTGCTAGGGTGGCTAGACAATATCAAGATGATATCAGTCCTGCTTTTTTGTAGACCGTAGATCCAGTGAATCTTTTTCAGATGTAGCCTTTATCTAAGGTAGGCATTCTCTGTAAGATATTTGTTTTTTAAAAAAGCGCTACACAAATGCAATGATGTTTCGATGTGTATTAAGACATCTCATCAGGTGTTAGTAAATAACTGGTGAATAGACAATATATTGAAATTTAAAACCAACATACCCGCTCTTTACATGAGAAAAGGAAGCAAAGAAAAAGAGTAAGAAAGAAAGACACAAGATACACCCTCTTTTCTCGAGAAAAGGAAAAATAAGAAAAAGAGTAAGAAAGAGAAGAGAGGGTTAGTAGCAGGATTTGTTTTGTTCATATTCAAATCAACCAATCGGAATGGCCTACGCTAAATTCAAAGTTGTTTTTAAATCTCAATAAATTGTCTACTCACCAGTCATTTACTAATGCCTGATGAGATGTGTTAATACACATCGAAACATGATTGCATTTGTGTAGCGTTTTACATGTTTCTGATGTAATATATTAAAATAAAGTATATATATATATATATATATATATATATATATATATATATATATATATATATGAAGAATATAGTCTTAAAGTGTACTATATTTATGGCATAAAGTGCTCAATATCAGAGATAGAGCGTATGTAAATATAAAAGTGAACATAGAAGTCAACACTTAGAGGCGACAGTCTGTTTCATGTTAGATGCAATCGTCAGGCCTGACGATTGCATCTAGCATGAAACAGACTGTCGCCTCTAAGTGTTGACTTCTATGTTCACTTTTATATATATATATATATATATATATGTATGTATGTATATATATATATATATATATATATATATATATATATATATATATATGTATGTATGTATATATATATATATATATATATATATATATATATATGTATATATATGTGTGTATGTATCTGTGTGTATATACATAAATATGTGTGTGTGTGTCGAAATGGAGGGGGAGTTTCATTTAAGTGAAAATTGCAGAATTATCCACTTCCATATAATCCTTTGCATGAATGAATTTTAATTCTTTTCTCTTTGTTGAATGTAAAGATCTGTGTTCTTCACTGTTTTGCCAAAGTGCAGAGAGTCTGCCAATAGAATCTTGCCTCCTGTTGATTTTGTCCCGATAAGAATGGCACGGCAGAATTCTACAGGTTCTCCAAAGAATAAATAAGTAAAATAAATACGACTGTTTTTGGTCGACCGTCAGATTCTAAGTTGAAAAACGGTTAAAAACTTGATTAACGGAAAGGGTCTCATCATAAAAAGAAAAAAAAAACAAATGATTAAGGAATTTTATCTTTGGGATTTATTCTTATAACATTGACGCCGGAGGATTGTGATGTTACTTGACTCATGTTATCAGTTCGCTGAATCAGCGAAAGAATTTCACTTTTTACATACGTAAATAAATATATAAAAATAGACTTTCTTAACATATGTCAACCAATATATGTGTGTGTGTGTGTGTCAGCGTGTGTGTGTGTGTGTGTCAGCGAGCGTGTGTGTGTGTGTGTTTGGCTATGTAAATATTTCAGTGTTTATTCCTAAGAGAAAATAAAATTTTCAATCTACACTCACTCACTCACTTTCTCTCTACCTGGTTTACGGCCGCATCACGTTCAAGCACCGGTTCCCATACGACCACCAAAGCTGAGCAACAACGAGTCTGGTCAGTACCTAGATGGGTAAGCTTGAAAGCATGGGTTTGCGGGTGGTGTAATGGATAATGACTCGGAATTCTTAATGGGAGAGCCGAGTTCCAGTTACTGTTGGATTCGTTATATTCACTTACGCGAAAATATATTGGGAAAGGTATGAATCCAACTCTTCTACCCCAGCTATGGATTAATTAGTAAGATTTGTATCCGTAAAACCATTGTTATCTCTACCACTAAATTCTTACAATCTGAAAATATTTTCTTTATATATTTTAAATATACTGCAAAAACAAAACGAAAAAAAAAACAAAAAAAAAACAGGATGTTAAAATGAGACAGAAGACAAGTGGATAGAAAATAAATTAAGATATATATATATATATATATATATATATATATATATATATATATATATATATATATAGTGCTGTTCGATAAAAGTGACTCACCTGATTTTTTTTTACTTTGGGGTCGAACTAATTTTTAATCTTACTTATATAAAGACCCCTTTCCCGACCACCTAGTAAAAAAGTTTACTCACCCTAGGTTATTCTATTGATAATTATAATTCTGGATATAAATGAGATTTAGGGTAAAACCCTGTGAAAAAAAGTGACTCACTTATTTCCTGCAACTAGTAATCAATAGAAACATAACCGAACAGCTTTTAATAAAGAATAATAGAGGTATTATTTATTTATAATAGGTAATATAGTTCGAAATATTTAATAATCTATGGGTCCTCCTTTATTTTGAATAACCTTTTCAAGACTTTTTGGCATTGACTTGATTAGTTTCTGGCAAATCTCATCTCCAAGCATTGAATTCCATTCGGATATGAAATTCACAATCAAATCCTCTTTGTTGCTCAACTGCTTTCTCGAGAGCCTGTACTTTATAATGCTCCATAAGTTTTCTATGGGGTTGAGGTCAGGAGATTGGGGCGGCCATGTCATAACACTCACCTGCTTCTCATCAAAGTATTCCTTCATCAATTTTGATTTGTGACAGGGAGTATTATCCTGCATAAAAATGAGATTGGTGGGGTCGATTTGCACCCTTTCAGCAGAAGGGAGCAGACAAGACTCTAAAATTCTCTTGTACTGCTCGTTCCTGAGGGTCTTTTCAATAGGTTTTAAGAAACCAGTTCCATGAAAAAAAAAGCATCCCCAGAACATTATACTGAACGGATGCTTGACAGTACTTACTGCTAAATTCAAAGAGCTTTCAAAGCTTCTTCTTCGGATTTTAGAACGCTTATCCTTTGAATTTAGCTCAACTTTCGTTTCGTCGGAGAAGAGAACATTTATTAAAAAAAAAATCAGATGAGTCACTTTTATCGAACAGCACAGTATATATGAGTATAATCAGAAAAAAACCTGAAAAGTCCATAGTCAGTAATAAATTTATTTCGATGAATATAAGTATATTCATCAGACCGACTATAATTTAAAATTTTTTTTTACTGATATATATATATATATATATATATATATATATATATATATATATATAGGCAACATATCTTCATTCAAGCATGTTTGGTTGAATAATCTAATCATATTATGTCTATTTAATTTTAGTTTAATCTTCTCAAATTCACGGATCAATATCTTAATATTGTTATTAAACTCGTTAAGGAAGGCGCCGTAGGTTTTTCATTTCTTTTATTTTCCCAAGTACCTTTCATCCCTGAAAATGATCTTGGATGAGATTAAAAGTACTTGGGAAAAAAAAAGAAATGAAAAACCTACGGCGCCTTCCTTAACGAGTTTAATAACAATATTAAGATATTGATCCGTGAATTTGAGAAGATTAAAATAAAAATAAATAGGCAACATATGTTTAGAATATTCAACCAAACCTGCTTATATATATATATATATATATATATATATATATATATATATATATATATATATATATATATATATATATATAAATATGTGTGTGTGTGTGTTTGGTTAAATATGTCGAACAAGATATTAGATTTTTTTTAAATTTATATTTGTTCATTTCAATTTCCTTGATTTTTTAGAGCCGAGTCTATGGAGAAATTTTCGATAATGTTTATTTTCCCTATTGCTTTCACAAATTCAAAGGTCAGAGATAATTTTGTGGCAACGACATTTATATTTTTTTTACTATGCTTTGTTGTGTGAGACACAATTTTGTAGTAGTATTAGTAGTAGTATCAATTGTTATTTTCTGCGTTGTCTACAGAAATTATAAGAAAAACTGTACATCATTTGATGATAGAATCACTTTTCATAAAATAAAACAACGAATCTTCCCTCATTAGTCTTTCGTATGAACGTGGCCAAAACGTCATGGCCGTTTTCAGAAACTTAGAAAGACTTTATCAAGTATGATTCCTTCTTTTTTCTCCATAATAGTCGCTATGAATGTTCACATATATATGACAACACGTCTTTCATATTTCACAACAGTCTGCAAAATTGTCTTTCAGAATCGCTAACAACAATTTTCTGGTTTTCTTTTAAGATCATTGCCAGTATATCAGTGTCAATTTTAGATTTGAGAAAACCAGTAAGAGCAGCGAACTAAATCTCGAATGTAATAGAGACTGACTGTTCAAGGTGATGCGATACTCTCCACAAAACTATACCTGATACATGGAATATCTATTCGCACCTTCATTGGATACGACGGTCACACAGTAGGCAAGTTCACTTAACGGTGAAACAGTATCGCTTCTAAAATCATGCAAGTACTTTTTCGTCATAAAGAGCAGACCTCGATATTTCTCCAGTCATGATGAACGGTTGTACCTTCTTTGAGGTTCCTTGTCTAAAACGGCTGCTGAGATCAATTCTCACACCAGACGTCAAGTGGAACTTATATACAGACCCACCACTAAAAATGTTGGGAAAATGGTCGGCTCATTCTACAGCATTTGAAAGTACCTGACTTCTCCTGCCATGCCCTCTATTCACAAAATCCGCATCAGAGCTAAAACGGAGTACTGTTGCATATATTGGACGGAGCCATGAGTGAGGGTAAAGAACCTCTTTCCCCACAGACGCATCGTTGCAATCCTATCACTGCTGGCAAATGTCCAGAGGAGTGCCATTCTTTAGCGCCACCAGCCCAGACGTTTGCAGGTAAAAAGCCGTCTTGCTACGACCATAAGGTTGATTGAGCCTCATTTCTTACGGGTTCCATTAATAATAATAATGTCCCACCTAGAATGATTACTACCAAGAAACACTAAATTTGAAAACAGAATTCTTACTTTCCTGCCCTTGACAAAGTTCAAAAGCGTTTACGCGCCCTTGTGGGTGATGAATTATTTTCCAGCGAACAAAACTTTTTCTCCGGACGAAACTATCCTAGCCTTCTATCGATGTTGTCAGGGTAAATGTTCAGATGCTTTATATTACTTAGTTCCACTAGTTCAGATCATTACAGGACCGGCGGTGCCAGGTACACAGGTTCGAATCATGCTCATTCTCTTCGTATTCAACACCACCCTCCCCCAAACCCTATTGTCTTAATTTCATCAAATCGAAGTTCAACCGTTATTTATAATAAATATCTTCATAATCAACACATATTTATCCGTCCTTGAAAGCCTTTACAACAACACTATTCAGTAACATTCTACCTTGAGTGGCTCTTGAGCTTTATATTGGGAGCACAAGAGTAATTAACTCGACGGAAGAGTCAGCCATCTGGGCCTTCCAACTAACCGCCTATTAGCTTTTTATCTCTTTCTGAGGAGCTCCTAGAGGCCCTAATCAATACTGAAATAGTTTATAATCCACGGCATGCAGCAATTAACGACATCATCAAAAGAGGTTTGGATGCAGCTGGGTTCCCTTCTCAAATCGAACCCGTAGGCCTCGACCGTGGTGATGGAAAGCGGCCGGATGGCATTACTATCTTCCCTTTTAAAATGGGTAAGTCGTTGATTTGGGATGCGACCTGTGCGGATACATTTTCGGCCGGTAATATGATCAGGTCCGCGGTTGAGCCGGGGTTCGTCGCCCGAGACGCAGAGATAAAAAAAATAGCTAAATATTCTTCTCTTGCAGATAGATTTTTTTTTTACTCCTGTGGCAGTGGAGACTTCAGGGGTTATTGGCCCTCGTTCGATGGTGTTCCTTCGGAGGATTGGCGCGATTGCGTCTCGATTAAGGAACGAGCCTCGCGAAACGGAGTGGCTCTTGCAGCGTGTCTCACTGGCGACGGTTCGAGGTAATGCTTTCTCCATCATAGCGGCTGGCAGAGGATAGAAAAAAAATTGTTTATAGTTACATTGTTCTGGAATTGTCATCATTGGTCGACTGAACTTGCTTTGTTTCAATGACTTTTGTTTTGTTATTTTTATATAGTAATATATATTTATATTTTTACGTAATAAATTAATATATTCCTAAAGTTTATAATCTCTTATCGCAGGGCCTTTTCTCAGACAGGCAATATGGCTGTCGTTTCTCCAGGTCAACTGCTGATGCACTGACGATAATCGCGGAAATATTTTATCATGCTCTAGATAAAAACGGTGAAGCCTTGGCTGTTGAATTGAACATCTCGAAAGCCTTTGAGAGGGTCTGGCATCTGGGTCTTATCGACAAACTGAAACGTTACGATGTCTCTGGACACTTTTATGAACTGACCCAGTCTTTCCTTTCAAACCATGAAATGAGAGATATCCTGAATGGCCATTCGTCTAGATTGTTTCTTACTAACGCAGGTGTCACCCCACCCCCAGGGTTCCATACTTTGTCCTACTCAATTTCTAATTTTCATTTATGGCCTTCCTGATGTCATCAGCTCTCTACGCCGACAACACAACGATTTACTCCGGCCTCGATAGTAAAGCTTATCAGTCTGACAAGATCAAAATGGCAGCCAATGTCCAAAACGACCTCAAGTTCGTAGTTAACTGCAACAAATAATGGTTTGTTAATTTTAACGCCTCAAAAACTAAAATTCTTCCCACTAATCATCTGAGAGACCTCACTCTGCCTTCCATCGGCATGGCTGATGCTATCCTCAAGGAAAGTGACACGTTGCGCCTTCTCGGGATCACGTTCTCTGCTGATATGACTTGGAAAGACGATATTGAATTCATTGCTAGGTCAACTTCTAAGTAAGTCGATTCATTATGTCGGGCGCGACAAATCTTCTTTCCAGAATCTGTCATACATCTCTATAAGTCTTCCATTCATCCATACTTAGAATATTGCTGCAACATATGGTCCGGTTCTCCTGTTATTAACCTTGAGCTCCTTAATGAAATGCAAAGAACAATCTGCAATATTATTGGTCCTGATCTGGCAGCTCAGTTCCAGTCACTTTCCCTCTGCCGTAAGGTGGCCTCTCTGTCTTTTCTATAAATGCTTTCATACTTTTCTATAAATACACTCATGTTCGGGTGAGCTCTTCGCTATAGTACCTAGAGTTTTTGAATTTAAGCACAGTACTAGACTAGCGTCGAGATATCATCGATGTAGATTTGAGATGGATAGATGTAGCCGTAAGTTCTATGCTAGCAGTTTGTTTTCTCGCACTTTTGACTTGTGGAACTCTCTTCCGACTCGATGATTTCCAGCCAACTTTAATCTGCAAACATTTAAATGCAATGTCAATCACTATCTACTGTCCTCTCTTCTCTTTCCGCTCATCATTAATGTTTCTGTTCCTAATTCTTACACGCCCTGTAACCGTTTCTGTTTTAGTAGCTTTACTCCCTTGCATGGGGTGATTCTGATATTTAAAAAAAAAAAAAAGTCTCTGTATTCTCCTGTCATATTTAACTTTTCTCTTTTTAACTTTCTTTCTTCATTCACCCGTTCAAAGTTGTTTTCCGTTTTCTCTTTATTTAAATAAACTTTTCATAAAAAACATATATACGAGACAAATGAATCCTTTCCACACTTAGACACTTGTGCACGCGTGTGCATATATGTATACGTATATGTGTATGTGTGGCTTAGAGAGAAGGGGAGAGTGTGAGTGAAGAGGAGTGAGGATAATTATTTACGAATTTGTCGATATATCGATGGAAAGAATGTTTGAAAACTATAAACTCTCAAGTTTGACAGGGAAATATTAGTGAATTATAATTTGAAATTTTCATTGAATCAAAGATTATTTTTATTACCAGTAAGAAAGTGCATTGACAAGGAAAGAGATTACGTTGAAAATAAAAGTTTAATGATTTACCTACGATAAGCGATAGATAGATAAGAAAAGGCTGACATAGATAGATATGAATAGACTGACATAGATGGATAGATAGATAGATAAATAGATAGATATGAAAAAACTGACATATACATAGATATCAATAGACTGAGATAGGTAGATAGATAGATAGATAGATAGATAGATAGATAGATCGATAGATAGATTGTCGGACTTTGTCCAATTCCAAAATATAGATAGATAGATAGATAGATAGATAGATAGATGAAAAAACTGACATATAGATAGATATCAATAGACTGAGATAGATAGATAGATAGATAGATAGATAGATAGATAGATAGATAGATAGATAGATAAAGAAAACCAAATAAATGATTCAGGCTGATTTCGTTACATATTACTAGTTAGACACCTGCATTCTCATAAACTATGTATCAAACATTAAATTTCTAATTGAAATTCAACTGCATATCGTCATATTGATCGACCTTTCATAGTTTATGTTTCTAAATTTGAAATATTCTTTCCTTCGAGATATTGACACATCCACAAAAATTCTTCCACACTCCTACTCCATCACACTTACCCTCTCACTGTCACGCGCACACACGCACACACACACGCACACACACACACACATATGTATATATATATATATATATATATATATTTATATATATATATATATATATATATACATATAAATATATATATGTATATATATTTATATACATATAAATATATGTACATATATATACATATATATATATATATATATATATATATATATATATAATGATGACAGTCTGATTTCTTTTATTATTTTATTATTTATTATTTATTTATATTTTTATATATTTATATACATATAAATATATGTAGATATACATACATATATATATATATATATATATATATATACATATATATATATATATATATATATATATATATATACTTATATATATATATATATATATATATATATAATTATGACAGTCTGATTTCTTTTATTATTTTATTATTTATTATTTATTTATATTTTTATATATTTATATACATATAAATATATGTACATATGTATACATATATATATATATACATATATATAGTTATATATATATATATATATATATATATATATATATATATATATATATATATATATATTTATATATATATATATATATATATATATATATATATATATATATATATATATATATATATAATGATGACAGTCTGATTTCTTTTATTATTTAAACCAATGTTCTTAATATAGTGTATCTTTTCTCTCTGTATTTGCAACCTCAGCTTTTTAAAATCTTTACTCCATGTTGTCTTGCTATTGATTTTGTTGCTTCCATCACTCATTAATTTAGAATGTCTTCTTTGTATTTTTCTTTCTCTAGACACTTGATGATCCTTATATATTTGAAATTTAAAAAGAATGCGTCATATATCGGCGATTTCCGACCAAGCTAATCCCGGGTTCGAATCTTGCCATGGCGGATTCTTCAGAAAGCGGATCCCAACGTGCGGCACATTTGGAAATTGCATGTAAATCATCGGTTGACTCAAGCCTTCGAAGTGAAAGTGGCGAAAGGAAACTGTTCGGAAGCTGTCGATGCTTATGTTAGCACGAATTCACAAGTCAGCGTAGTCGAGGGCTTGAGAATACTGATCTCTTTCAATTTATTTTATACTGATATATTATACGCTCTCTCCCAGAAACTATAAGGTCCCCTAATATTGTTTTAATTAATTCACCCAAAAGAAGGCGATAATGCTACTAAGATACAAGTGGGGGGGGGCTACAGGGAATGAAGTAAAATGAGATAACATTAGAATGAATTTGAAACAATCAAACAACCTCTTCTCTTGTTCAAAAGACTCGGAGGAAATCGTAGCTAAGTTCTGTTTGTGTTGAACAAACATAAATGTGTTTGTGCAAGTGCTGGCAACAGGTATTCACTTACAACCAAAGTAGACGTGTGATCTCAGAAATAAGTTGTCGGTCATCATTACATTTGATGAAAAACACTTATAAAATCCCTCACCATCGTGAATAAATAAAAAAAATAATAAAACCTCTATAGTAAATAAATATGTAAATAATACAACTTATATAAGCCGGAATTCAGAGGGTTCAGTTTTCATGTAACTATAAGCATATCTCAATAGTTTTACCAAAATGGCTTCCATTCCTGTTGTTGACTTGTATAATAGAATATAATTTATATACGTATAATAAGATAAAGAAAAAAATAGCTTAACTAAAATAACTTTGTCTGAGACAAATTTGTATTAGGAAATAAGTACTACGTAAATTTTTACTTATATAGGTAAATGAATTGGGTTCAAATAAGGATCAACTATGAAACAAGATCCAACAGAATGATAAGGTAAAAAACAAATAGGAGACGTTTATCAATCTAAAATTTCACTTTTATTAAAGCTACACCAGGGAATGAGATACGGAGAAAAAGAAGTAAGAAATTCTAGCATTTTGATTTTTATATAGTTTGATTTTCATTAGTTAATCAGGCAACCGTTAGTATAATTTATAATTTATTGAATTCGAAACTCCATAAATTATATTAATGTATATTTAAAAGAAAGAAAGAGAACAGGTTAAAGTTTTTTTTGTGTCAGCCCAAAATGATGCATATATATAAATTCTATATATTCAGTTAAAAGCAAAAAAAATAAAATCCTTACTAATGGCTAACAGAATAAACGAAAGCGATTCAATATATAAAACATTAGGGCAGTTTTTACACAAAAAATAAAACCAAATGAAAATACTTGTACGAATGCAAGAAAAACTGAATAACATGATTAATGGCAGAACCTTGTCAATCATATTTAATGAGTTTTTTACAAAAGAGGAATTGCTGCCGAAGTACACAATTATATATATATATATATATATATATATATATATATATATATATATATATATATATATATATATATATATATATACAAATGGAAAAGAACGAAGAGTAAGATTTCAGCGTTCAAAATATTAATTTAAAACAGAGCTCAATCCAAATGTAGAGCCGTAAATATATATTTATATGCAGTGTTACATTAGAACATACCCACTACAAAACTGTAGATCTTGTTTCAACGTTAAAAAAAATCATTTTTAACGTTTCATCAGGTGGAGAATCAAAATACTACACGTGATTCCCCACCTAATGAAACATTAAAAAGATTTTTGTACAGTTTTGTAGTGGGTATGTGCATGTTCCAATCTAAATATATATGTGTGTGTGTGTGTGTGTGTGTGTGCGTGTGTGTATGTGTGTGTGTGTGTGTGTGTGTGTGTGTGTGATTATTTAACAAGTCGAGGGCACGTGAAACCTGATAAACCATATTTTTCTTGATATCTCTTTCTCTGACGAAGCTTTAATAAATGTGAAGCATGTTAGATAGACAAAGGGATATCCACACCCAGTTTTGGTTTAAATAATCAATTGGCCAGACGATGTTAGTACCGGTACTGACATTAAAATGACATGGTCAATCAGCGTGGGGTTGCGTCAACAGGAGTGAGAAGCCCCTGGGTTTAGATTAGAAGCACTATTTTATTATTACCATCATCGGCACCGTACGCATTCTATCATACATATATATATATATATATATATGTGTGTGTGTGTGTATGTGTGTGTGTGTGGAAATATAGTTTTAAATTATGCTATATTTATGGGATAAAGTGGTCAATATCAGAGATAGAGCGTATGTAAATATAAATATAAAATTGAACATTGAAGACAACACTCAGAGGCGACAGGCTGTTTCATGCTGGACGCAATCGTCAGACGCCGAATGCTGGATTTTTCCTCGGCTATTTATATATATGGATCAGTGGTGGATTGTGGGTAATCTATTCTGGCGGTTATTTTGCGAGAATGCCTTGTTTGTTTATTTATTTGTTTGGGTTAATTTATTTTAATTGTTTTTCCTTTTCATTTCGTATTATTTATTCTTTTCGTTTTTTGATGTTTTATTAACGTAGTAAAAAATTGGTGGGGGGGATTTTTAGGTCGCTTATTTTAAATATTTGTTTTGGTCTAGGAAGCTTTTTATTCGTCCAATGTTTAGATTGCTTGCCGTAGTCTATTCTACTATTTTGGCGAGTGGACAGTTTTTAATTTATTTATTTGCATTGATTATTTTTACTTTTTTTTGCTTATTTATGCTTATTTTTATTAGTTCTAACGGTTATTTTAGCGGAACGACTTGTTAATTTGTTTGTGTATTTATTTATTTGGATTAATTTTTATTAGTTTTTTATTTATTTCATTATATATATATATGCATATATATATATATATATATATATATATATATATATATATATATATATATATATATATATATGTGTGTGCATAAATGTAAGTGTGGGTATCTGGTATCTATATAAAAGTGAATTTTCAAATATCTTATCGAATTACATATATATATATATATATATATATATATATATATATATATATATATGCATATATATATATATATATATATATATATATATATATATATATATATATATGCGCATAAATGTAAGTGTGGGTATCTGGTATCTATATAAAAGTGAATTTTCAAATAACTTATCGAATTACATATATATATATATATATATATATATATATATATATGCATATATATATATATATATATATGCATATATATATATATATATATATATATATGCGCATAAATGTAAGTGTGGGTATCTGGTATCTATATAAAAGTGAATTTTCAAATAACTTATCGAATTATATATATATATATATATATATATATATATATATATATATATATATATATATATATATATATATATATATATATATATATATATATATATATTACTTCAAAAATGATTCTACTGGATACTTCTTATTTGAAATAGCCCCCAGATTTTTATTTCTTAAACAGTATGCATTACGGCTGTCGGCCTGCCTGCGCATTCAAGAAATCTTATTAAAGAAAATAGGTTCTCCTGCAGGCATTGAACTTACAAAGGAGAACGCAGGTTCGATCCCTTCCATGGAATGGCATTTTTCTTTACCTCTGTGTGTGTGTAAATGATGATTATCGTTATAAAGTGATTTTTCCCCTGCTTTTTTAAAAGTACCTTCATCCAAACGATAAGATTCCGAAGAGATTTGTTCACGTTATGAAAATGCAAATTTTCCCTCGGATATATCGATTTTTTTTTTTTAATTCCATTCCGACCACTTGTTCACATTTTTCAAATTTTCTCTTACCTTTTTTTCTTATCGCTGACATTCTGCACTTGTATCGACGTCTTCGTGTTGTTCACTACAGACCGCACTTCATCCTAATATTTTTAGGGGTATTCATTCATTCAACTCTTTTCATATTCGGGCCCAGAATAAATACACTTTTCAAACACTAAACGAAATAGCACGTCTCTGTTTACCTAAAAAGAGGATTAAAACTTTCGGGGACACGGGCGACATCTTTCCGCGCGCACGCGCAAACTCACACACACACACACACACACACATACAATTATTTTAATATATTTTCTGTTTATACATTATTACTTAGCCCTTTTTCATAATATGTGACGTCATTTGTTTACGTTAAGATACGCATCGAGCAGATATGAACGCTCGAGGGAAATCATAGGAAATTGAAAAAAAAAAATAGAGATTTTAAATTGTTTTCATGTATAGTGTAACCCGGATATAAGAGAGTTGTCGGGAACGGAGAAGAAGTACCTAATATATCCGAGTTTCTCTTATATCCGGGTTTGGTCTATTTTCTTTAGGTAAGTATGTCTCTAATTTGGGACCTGAGAAATTATCTCTTATATCCGGGTTTCTGTTATATCCGGTTCTCTTATATCCGGGTTACACTGTATATTGATTTTAAACTATGACAAAATCTTTGTGAATTTAATTTTTTTTTTAAATTCAGTTTAAAATATCTGCAAAACTTTGTGAATTGAGGAAATAAATTTTTCTTCTGCAAAATGCCAAGGAATCAGAGTTAACGTGAGAGTTTTCGAGACGTGAGCTTTTGAAGTTCTTCAGAGTTTGTGATTTGAAGAATTCAGTTTTTGGCCTTAATTGGAAATTCGATGCTAATCGGTCTTTTGGCTGGAACTGGACTTAGAGACCGAATCAGAGTTAAAATGAGTTCCATGGAGTGAATAGAGGTTATTTCTTCAAAATTGTCACTGTTGTTTCCGAAGCTGCACTAGAGGTACGTTTAGTTTCAAGCAGGAAGCACACGTAGCCCTACACAAGAGGTAATTTAAAAGGCCCCACGGAGTGCAGCTTTTAAGCTAGTATTCAAAGAATTAAGAAAAGTTCAAGTAAATTATTTGATTACTTGACTCAAACATCTGGTCCTGTGATTGTTTAGACACGAAAATTTAGAGTCAGCTAACCAGATAAGACACTGAAACTTTTCTTGATGTATTGAATATATTGTTTGATATAAAGAAAGAAGAGAAGAGGCTGCACTTTAGTCTATATACGAGTTAACAAATACTATAAATTATGATATATTTTCTTTATAATATTTTCACATTTGAGTTTTTAATGTTTTTTTCCAATTACGATATAGCAATTTTAGAGAGTAAGACAACATGCTGAGAATTTCATGAACAGTGCATGTGAGTTACGAGGAACTTTTCAGGACAATAGAAACAAAATGGACGCTTATATTTACAATCAGAAAGAGGCACGTGAAATATCTGTGACACGTAATGAAAAAAGTGGGTTTGGAAAATTTGTCACTCACAAGACAGAATGGAAGAAGCGAGTAACTTACATAACTATTTTTTTAAAGGTTAGGAAGTCGTGAAGACACATGTCCTCATGCCCTGACAGAAAATGGTTTACAAAAGAAGCATTCGAAAACAGATCCTTCATTTAAAAATTGAGGTTATATTTTTGTTAAATTCTTCGGGTATTTTTCGCGCACCTCCCGATATCCGTACAAACAGCAATATTATTGGAATCGGTAATTGGTTAGACTGAGAACTTCTTTGGTATATTTATCTACATTAGAATATAATACGATATATTTATCTCTACATTTATATAAACATATTGAAATACATGCAAATATACATATGTAAACATATCACTCATTTCTAAATACATTTGACACTTTGATATCAAAAGCGCTGACATTAAAATATCGGCCCTTCAAGTTTCTTTCTTTTCTTTTCTATTTCACCTATACCCCCCTCTCTTTCTCTCCCTGGTCTTCTCTCTCCTCCTATCTTTTGAATTTCTTCGTCTTTCATTCTCTCTACAATACAAGCTTCTTTTTACATTCACTTAACTTTGTGCGATTTTTATTTCTTTTATATTTACTTCTTTTGATTTATCAGCCATCATTCTTCTTGGGTTTTTTTTTATCTCTCCACCTTGCCTTGAATTCTTCCTAATAATTTCACCTTATCAGGCAGGCTACTGTCACCAGAACTTCCCCTGAATGTTTCCTGCTTCTTTGTGCTTTAACACAGCTTCCTCCAGTCGACAAAGTTGATTTTTTTAGACATTTCAAAAGTCGAAATTTGATGCCGTTGCAAACCCCGTCATCGTTGAATCTCCTTTCAGCGTCTCTTGTGTGATGACTTTTTTTTTTTTCATTGATGCAATTCATTCTTTCTTTCCTTGTACGTATTTTTCGACTTTCATTCAATGTTTTTTCGTTGTTATCACTTCTTACAATCATTCATTATTTCTCGATATTTGTGTCCCCCCCTTTTTTTTTTACATTTTCCTTTTATGACTTTACATTTTATAGTTTCCTTCTCAGCTGATCGGCATTCGATTTTTCCTTCAATTGTTGACTCTTTCTTTTCACATACCGTTTATTCTTTTCTTTTTCCTATTTTCTTTCCTTCATTTTTGTCATTCAATCTTTATTTATTCTCACAGTTTTGTGTTTTCCTTTACAACTTTTCATTTTCGGCGACTTTCCCTTCTATTTATCCAAATTCACCATTTGTTTAATTTTATTTCCACGTTCCTGTAAATGTTTTTTTCTTTTCTTTTTATTGTCTTTTTCTCTCTTGTTTTTCCATTCTTCTTCACTTCTTTCCTTTTCTTTATCACATTCTTTCTTTTTTATTTCTTTTTAGTACCAATTTCGCATTTTCCTGTTTGCTATAATGCATTTCAGTCGGTCGATTCTTTCTTTCTTTTTTTCTTTCTTTCTTTTTGCCTTTCACACAGTCTGACTCTTCCTTCTCTTTGCATTTCAGTCGGCCTATTTTTTCTTCCTTTATTTCGCCTTTCACACAGTCTGTGCCTTCTTTTTCTTTGCCTTTCTGTCGGCCTATTTCTCTTCCTTTCTTTCTTTCATTCTTTCTTTCTTTCTTTCTTTCTGTATTTATTTTTGCCTTTTCTTCCTTCCTTCCTTTCTTTCGTTCTTTCTTTCTTTTCGCCTTTCACACAGTCTGTCCCTTCTTTTTCTTTGCCTTTCTGTCGGCCTATTTCTCTTCCTTTCTTTTGTTTGTTTCTTTCTTTCTTTCTTTATTTATTTATTCATTTATTTGTTTTTACCTTTTCTTCCTTTCTTTCATTCTTTTCGCCTTTCACACAGTCTGTGCCATCTTTTTCTTTGCATTTCAGACGGCCGATTTTTTTCATTCTTTTTTTCTTTTTTTCCGCCTTTCATACAGTCTGTTCTTTTTTTTTGCCTTTCAGACATTCACTTCTTTCTTTATCTCTTTCTTTAATTGTTTCTTTGCGGGGGGGGGTCTTTCTTTACATCTTTCAATCAGTTGGGGCTTTATTTATATCTTCTTGGTGTCTTAATGTTTTTCAATCAATCGATCTTTCTTTTTGCCAGTTTTTTTTCTCGTCCTTCTATTTCTTCCTTTCTTTCTATCTTTTCTCCTTCTTTCTTTTTTTATTATTTATCTTCCCCTTTCAGTTGGTTCTTTTTTTCTTTCTTTATTTTTGCCTTTTCCTTCCTTCCTGCCTTCCTTCCTTCCTTCTTTCCTTCCTTTTCACCTCTTTTTCTCATTGGCTCTTCTTACCTTCTTTGTTTTTCTTTCCCAATTTCAATATACCTACTCAACGACGTCGTGATCTTTTAGGACAAATCTTACCAGACTCTGTGTCGCGACATTTTAGTATGTCGCCGATAATCTTCTATCTTTACCTAGTAACTAAATTTTCATTAAATTTTTTTTTAATGTACATTTTGAATTATATATTTAGCTTGGCTAACAAAACTTAAGTAATGTGTCACAAAGATTTTTATTTATAAAAAGTTTAGAGATCTTGCAAAAATGTTGAAAACCTCTGTCTTAAGCAAATGTGACCGATGTATTCGTCTTCCTCTCGTAATGAAATAACGTTTTAAGAAAGACACGTTTGATCCTGGTGAAATTTAAACACGAGATTTAAGATAAGCACTGTGAAAATTAATTGTCAAAAATAAGAATATTAATTATAGGTGAAAGTAAAATTAAGTTCAATTAAACATTAATCTCTGAAATTTTACAAGCATCAATTCGGTCATTCTTCTTCTGTATGCCGTGTTTCTTCAGGACGTTGGCGATCATGGCTCTCCACAATTTCCTATCATTTATAGCTCTTAATATCTTTTGTCTTTTTGCCATCGCTCTCAAACCCTACTCCAGCTTGCCAGGTAATGCGTTGCCTTCCTATGACCCACTAATCTTCACTCCGTACAGTGAGTATCAAATTTCCCAAGCGTTCTTTCCTCATTATGTGCCCCCATAAATTTCAAGTATCTCTTCCTGATATTAAACATAATTGTCTTTTTTGTTGCCATCGTCTCTAGAACTTCGTCATTGTTCACATGTTCGGTCATTTGTATTCTCATCATCCTTCTGTAGAATCAAATTTCTGTTGCTTCAGGACTCTTCATATATGAAGCATTCACTGACATATAAAAGGAATGGTAATGTATAACAGTGCTTTTGGGAAAACTACATAATGATTCTAAATGCATTAATAATATTTTCCTTTGTCTTAAAGTCATTTAATATTCGTCATTATTATTCAGACCGGCATTCTGTGGTCGTTAATTAAACAGAAGACGGAGAAAAACTGAGGATAAAAAACAATTAAACAATCTTTATCTGATAAAAAAAAATGAGTATATACATGGATAATATATGGAAGTTGCAAAATATTGTTACAGCTTTGAAATCTGTCATTTTAAAGGTATATATATATATATATATATATATATATATGCACATTTCATTGAAAATGAGAGACAAGGTGCTTTTATTTAGTTTTTTATACAATTTCTCATGCTATCTAATAATTTTTATTCTTTTTGGATGATAAATTATATAAAAACTGTCCGAATGTTCTTTTTATCCGAGCGCTTTCGGCTATACATTTAGCCATTTTCAAGGATTATATTTTAACTTTTAAGATAAGAAATAGTTTATTGTATGTATTTTTTTATAAAATGTTTTCATTTTTTTGTTTCAAAACACGGTCAAAATATTATGTCCATTTTCAAAGTTCAGTCTAACTGTACACCTTTCTGACAATAGCTCAATTAGATCTCATTTAAATATTCATGGAGACCTACCGGACACTATTCGGAACATACTTGTCGACAACACTAATATAATAGCATCATCCACATGCAAAAAAAAAAGGCTAAAAATAATGGAAGCCTTAATAAAAACAAAGAAACCAACACTTAATAATATTAACTTTGAACATGGGCATAATATCTTGACCGTGTTTTCAAACAAAAAATGACAACATTTTATAAAACATACATGCAACAAACTATTTCTTATTTTAACAGTTAAAATATAATCCTTGAAAATGGCTAAATGTATAGCCGAAAGCGCTCGTATAAAAAGAACATTCGGACAGTTTTTATATAATTTATCATCCGAAAAGAAAAAAAAATATTAGATCGCATGAGAAATTGTATAAAAAACTAAATAAAAGCACCTTGTTAGTCGTTTTCAATGAAATATACATGAAAGAAGGATTGTTGCCTAAATACACAAATATATATATATATATATATATATATATATATATATATATATATATATATATATATATATATATATATATATATAAACAAAGAGTAGAAGAAAGGATGTGTAAGGATTTTTATTCATCGAAAAATGTTGGATTAAAAATATAACACAAAAGAACCATAAAAAAACGGTCTAAATGTAATCGATTTTTTTCCATTTGTAGTCGTTGTGTGCATAGTGATACGTGTTGTCTTCGGTTGATCTCTGAAGAGCGAGGACCGATAACCAGTTCGCTCTGTGTGAGCTGACATTGGACGTTCACCTATCAAGGATAGGTGTCCTCTCAAGGAGAATTCATTGCCTTGAACGTCTACAGAGACTAGACCTCAAGTGGCACTCACATATACGATCTATTGTTAAAGTCGATTAGAAAATTATCGCTTCGTGATACCACTTCAGTAAATATCTACTCCGCATGCTATACTGTATTTATACAAGTTACAGATCTAACCAAAAATGGAGTATTGTTGCTATATCTACACTAGAGCTGCCCAGAACTCAATTGCCTGCCTTGATAGAGTTCAAAAGCCTCTACGCAGACTTGTGGGTAATGAATTATTCTTCACCTTACAACCCCTTTCCCATGGAAGAAACTTCAAAGATGAAATTTCATACGACGCAAGATATTAGAACTCTACCTTAAGTGGCTCTTAGGCCTTGTAGGGTTTGAAAATTAATAAAAAAAGTAATTCTACAAATCATCTTTTCTCATTGAGTCTCAAAATTCCAATTGCCCCATTATGACTCTGAATTTTAAATTTTGCTTCTGTTTTTCTGAAAACTTCGTCGTTACTGACATGTTCAGTTCATGGTATTCTCAGCATCCTTCTGTAGAACCACGTCCCTGATCACTCAAGTCTCTTTTTCATCTGTGAGGAAATTGTGCAGCTTTCACCGTCAGAGAGTATATTTGATGTTACATAGCAGTTCATCAGTTTTTCTTTGTTTCTAACGAAATTTGTTTCTTTCTTATTGCCTAGTGTTTATAGGAATTGTTTTTTGCTTCAGGCATATTGTCTTTCTTTTCCATACTTCAGACGTTAACGAATATTTTAATAAGTTTGGAAATATTTCTTTCTTTTAATCTTTGCAACTGAGCGATATGAAAGTCTTCTCTGCTTTATTTTCACCGTTGGGGACACAGTTCAGTGTCATTTTTCACTTGTACAAATAACATATATTGATTTAATTGTCGAGTGTAAGATTTAATTTTCTTTTCCTCTCAAAAACGAATATTCCGATTTCGTTTTCTACATTGACGACATAGCAAAACTGTTGCTCTGACGGCCATCTTTATGTTCTGTTTGGGGTGCTTAAAACGCATGATCAGGAATGGATATCAGACATAGCGTCTGCTTCGACTTATACCCTTACACCCGAAGCTATTTAGAGAGGAAGAAATAAATTAACCTTGTAAAAAGTGGCCGGGATAATTTATCGCACTGTTTCACCTGTACACCTTCAAACGCAAAGCGATGAAATATACATTTTGCACGCAGAACTTTCGCTAAGATGAACAGTTAGCACTGATAAGAAAGATCGCAGAAATAGCACATAAACGTATATCCACGTGTACATAAGTCTAAAAATAAAAGAAGCGTTAATAATGAAGAAGAATATAACGATGAACACGTTCACAATGTGCTGACTGACAAAAAAAAACATTGTATCACTCTAGATACATATATAAAGAAACGTAGCCATTCAGTTAATTTTTTTTTAAATCCTTGATAATGGCTAACAGAATAGCCGAAAGTACTTTGCGAATATATAGAACATTTGGACAGATTTTATACACCTCATATCCAGAAAAGAAAAACATTATACGAAAAATTGAATAAAAATCTTAATCGCATTGCCTTCTAAATCGTATTTATTAACATTTGTATAAAGGAGGTACTGCTGCTCAAACACACACACACACACACACACACACACACACACACACATCACATATATATATATATATATATATATATATATATATATATATATATATGGGTGTGAGTGAGTGTGTTAAAAATACATCTATGAATGTCATTATAAAAGTGTTATATATATATATTATAAAAATATTATATATATATATAAAGTATTATATATATATATATATATATATATATATATATATATATATATAAATATAAAAGTGAACATTGAAGTCAACACTCAGAGGCGACAGGCTGTTTCATGCTGAACGCAATTATATTTACACACGCTCTATCTCTGATATTGAGCACTTTACCCATAAATATAGCACACCTTAAAACTATATTTCTTCAATCATATATATATATATATATATATATATATATATATATATATATGTGAAAATTTCATATATATATTTGAGTATTTAGACAGCGATCCTTCTTTCAGGTACATTTCATTGAATACGACAAACAAGGTGCTTTTATATAGCTTTTATACAATTTCTCATGCGATCTAATAATTTTGTTTTCTTTTCAGATGATAAATTATATAAAAACTGTCCGAATGTTGTTTTCATAAGAATGTTATTTTATAAAATGTTTTCAGTTTTAAAAATATGAAAACATTTTTATAAAACATATATGCAACATACTATTTCTTATTTAACAGTTAAAATATTTAATCCTTCAAAATGGCTAAATGTATAGCCGAAAGCGCTCGGATAAAAAGAACATTCGGACAGTTCTTATATAATTTATCATCCGAAAAGAAAAAATATTATTAGATCGCACGAGAAACAGGATAAAAAACTAAATCAAAGCACCTTTTCTGTCCTATTCAATGAAATGTGCCTGAAAGAAGGATCGCTGTCTAAATACTCAAATATATATATATATATATATATATATATATATATATATATATATATATATATATATATGACAGATAACAAATATGTATATAGAGGGAAAGAGCGAGAGATACATATAACAACCACGAATGTAGCCAGATGTAACGCCTGATGATTATTTAAAACGTAAGTCATAATGAAGTGTTGGTTACTTTGACTATACTCTTCAAAAATGCTAAGTAGCAGCAGAGATGCCAATAGGCCTGAAGAGTGAAGGCATTAGTATAATGCGCTCACGAAACTTCGAAGTCGGCATGATTGAAATAACACCAAAATCAGTGAAGTGACAAGTTTCTCCACATTAATTCTGTTAACGTTCTATCCTTTATTTTGATATCGATCACTTTATGACAAGATCCTGTTTTTCCTCCAGTAAACTACGGAAAAATACCAGCAATCTTGACACCTATAACTCTTACAATTTACTACTACTACGACTACTGCTACTACTACTACTACTACTACTACTACTACTACTACTACTAATAATAATAATAATAATAATAATGATAATAATAATAATAATAATTAACGCTATATCTTTTTGATCTGGAGCACTCTATGACAAGATCTTGCCTGCCCAAAATGCCTTTCCACCAGTAAATCTACGGAAGAAGAACCAGCAATTTTGGCAACTATCACATAGAATTTAATACTATATATATCTATATATATGTGCCTGCTTGCATGTTTGTGAGAATAAGAACTTGGAATTCATCCAGGGACACCGATCAAAAACCGTGATACTGAGTTTCATTCTAATCGTAATCGTCAAACCTTTAATGTCTAATTGTCTGAATGCCACGATTAGTGTGAATTACGATCCTAGATCTGTGTTCCCGAATGCATTCCCTATCAAATTTATTTAAGCTATTGTTCTGAAAATGTTTTTGTGCATATAAAGACATTAAAAAAAAACTGGCATCACACAGACATTAGATTCTGAGTAATGAATACAAATATTCAAAATTGATGGTTGTAGGAATAATTTCGTCATTGATTGTATATGAAATTTGTCGGTGGTGTGCCTAATTTTGAGGTTTTGTGGGCTTTGCATCTCCGTCTTCAAGC
>OZ038513.1:79347415-79354915 GCA_964036315.1 Acanthosepion esculentum
ATCGGGAAAACTCGTTAAACATTCGAACCTGCGCCTGATCGACGTGCCTTAACCGCTCGGCTACGAAGAACTTCACAATTAAGCTCGGCAACATAGAACCGTGCTTGATTTTGAAGTTCTTTGAAGTCATGCAGTTCACTCAACGCCGGTTTCAACTGCAATGAGGGACGAAGGTTCGAATCATGCCGAAAATTTAGCATCATTTTCAGCGAATGTCAGTAATCACACCTCATCAAAAAAACTCATTGCAAGTAGACATAGAAGATTTCCTGAAAAGCTAACCGTAGTGCGTGTCTCTCGATGAAACCGTTCGAGAGAGAATGGAAGAAATGATCTTTTGTTGACGAAAACGGGTCTGTGTCGCTTGGCTGTAGGTTAAGAAAACAATCCATACTTTTTCATCGGCGAATACAGACGGTGCTAATCAATCTATTCAAATAATTACGAGTTTATAAACAATTATGTATATTTAGATAGATAGATAGATAGATAGATAGATAGATAGATAGATAGATAGATAGATAGAAAGCATTTGACATGGGTATGTTAAAATTAAGGGAATATCGATAGATAAATTGAGACACCCAGAGACTATAACAATAAATAATTATGATGAAGTAGTATAGATATTTGACTGGAAACCTTTATGTATCTATCTACCTATCTATTTATGTCAGACTATTTATATCTATCGATCTATCTGTCTGTCTGTCTATCTATCTATCTATGCCTGATCATATCTATCTATCTATCTATCTATCTATCTATCTATCTCAGTCTCTTCATATCTATCTATCTATCTATCTATCTATCTATCTATCTATCTATCTATCTATCTATGCCTGATCATATCTATCTATCTATCTATCTATCTATCTATCTATCTATGCCTGATCATATCTATCTATCTATCTATGCCTGATCATATCTATCTATCTATCTATCTATCTATCTATCTATCTATCTATCTATCTATCTATCTATCTATGCCTGATCATATCTATCTATCTATCTATGCCTGATCATATCTATCTATCTATCTATCTATCTATCTATCTATCTATCTATCTATCTATCTGTGCCTGATCATATCTATCTATCTATCTATCTATCTATGCCTGATCATATCTATCTATCTATCTATCTATCTATCTATCTATCTATCTATCTATCTATCTATCTATCTATGTCTGATCATATCTATCTATCTATCTATCTATCTATCTATCTATCTATCTATCTATGTCTGATCATATCTATCTATCTATCTATCTATCTATCTACCTATGTCTGATCATATCTATCTATCTATCTATCTATCTATCTATCTATCTATCTATCTCAGTCTCTTCATATCTATCTATCTATCTATCTATCTATCTATCTATCTATCTATCTATCTATCTATCTATCTATGCCTGATCATAATAATCTATCTATCTATCTATCTATCTATCTGTGCCTGATCATATCTATCTATCTATCTATCTATCTATCTATCTATCTATCTATCTATCTATCTATGTCTGATCATATCTATCTATCTATCTATCTATCTATCTATCTCAGTCTCTTCATATCTATCTATCTATCTATCTATCTACCTATGTCTGATCATATCTATCTATCTATCTATCTATCTATCTATCTATCTATCTATCTATCTATCTATCTACCTATGTCTGATCATATCTATCTATCTATCTATCTATCTATCTATCTATCTATCTATCTATCTATCTCAGTCTCTTCATATCTATCTATCTATCTATCTATCTATCTATCTATCTATCTATCTATCTATCTATGCCTGATCATAATAATCTATCTATCTATCTATCTATCTATCTATCTATCTATCTATCTATCTATCTATGTGTTTGTCACTTTTTCTACTTGGCTGTCTGTTTTGAGTGCGTAAGTTCATCACCTCTTTTCCTGTCTCCTCTCCGTACCTCACCCAATCTTGTCATATTGACAACTTTATTTTTCACCCGATTATCGATCAAATACAAATCGGCTTATGATATCTATTTTTCGGTTGAATGTGTTTTTTTAAGAGGTTTTATTGACGCGAAAGGAAAATTAGTTGTGGAAAAGATGAAGAAAGTCGCTTTATTATGAGGAGAAGATGTTATTTTATCCAGTTCTTCTTATGTGCCGTTCTTGACTTTCTTTTGACAAGACGATGAAAGAAAGTAAAACAGATGCAGAAAGAAAGAAAACCAAAGAGAGAAAGAAAGAAGAAACAGAAATAAATAAAGAAAGAAAGAAAGAAAGAAGGAAGGAAAGAAAAGAGAGAGAGAGTGAGAGAGAGGGAAAGATGATAAAAGAAAGATAGAAAAAAGAATGAAATAAGAACAAAACGAAGAATTTGTGTACGAACATACGCATTGAAAACAATAAAATAATTAGATTTGTGCGATTGTCAGGACTGAAGGTGAAGAAGAAGAAGAAGAAGAAGAAGAAGAAGAAGAAGAAGAAGAAGAAGAAGAAGAAGAAGAAGAATATAACAGGAAGAACAACAATAACAACAAAGGAAATAATGTTTTATCATTTGTGGTAACCTGATAGATTTTAGCTTTTGTTTTACTAGGAAATGATTTCGGTTGAATACAACAAATAAATTTTGTTTTTATTTTTGCAGCAGAAGACAAAGAAACAAAGAAGCAACTTTGGAAGGTTTTGGAAAAGAAAAGTAGTAGAAAAAGATGGAGGTAAAAAAGATAACGCGAAAATAGCAAGAATGAAAGGACATTGTTTAATGAAAAGGTCTAAAGAAGAAGAAGAAGAAGAAGAAGAAGAAGAAGAAGAAGAAGAAGAAGAAGAAGAGGAAGAAGAAGAAAGAGGAGCTTAGAAAAACCGTAAGAAGCATTTCCACATCAAAGTTCTTCGCTTGGATCCGGGCGTGTACATTGGTGTGAAGGAGATTTAGGCAAGGAGGCATTAATCCTAATCCCGCAGTGAATGTCGAAAAAATAGCAACGAACGCTAACTAAAATAAATGGAAACAAATGAAACAAAATCACGAAGTAAAGCAGACACTAAGTTGGTTTAAATTATCTAAAAATTAAAATCAAATAATGTTTTACACATTTTTTTTTCAGGCAGGGCATCGAAACTTGTGCCCGATTAAGTTCATCTTCTTTATTTTCCGCCCCGTTCTATTTTCAAAATTCTTGTATTCTAATCTTTCACTTTTATTTCCGTTGCTTGCTTCTTTTTATCCTTTCTGCATTGTCCTGTCACAAAGGTTAACATATAAACATCGGTTGATTTTGTTTCGCACTGTCATTTCATGGTAAATATAGCTAAAACCCGCGGAAAAAATTATCAAGAGGGATTTTCGCGTATTTTGTTAAGCAAATAACCGAATTTTACCTTGATTTTAATTTCTTTTTACAAGCGTAAAAGCGCTTTTTTGTTCTTTCTGAAGATTATCGGGCCCTTTTCTTCTGAGTATACACACTTGTTTTTTTAGCATTTTTGTTTTTGGGTGGGGCTATATATTTCAGAGACTTTGAGGATAATCAAACATAAAATAACAAAAGTTGAGTCCCGTAGGATGACACTTTGAGATCCGCGGTCATTGGCTCAGAATAACTAAAAATTGTATCGGATAAGAATTAGTATTTGCTACGGTTAAATTTGTATATAATTCGACACAGTGACCCTGGGAAAAGTATATTACATCGGTCAGTATATTTCCTAATATTTTGTTTTAGCACGAGTGTGGGCTGGGAGCTGTAATTTGTAAATTAAGCCAGCAGGATTGAGTTAAAAGGCTATAAAAGACAAAACATTTTTTCTAGAAAACGGCAGACCCCTTAGCTGACCTACAGAATCGCCGGCTCTGTATCAAAATTATTTTTTCAACTGTTTTTCGTCATCAATCATTTTTCTCCACTTTCAAAATTCAGATCAAACATCAGAATTTGATCAAACCGAGAGCTATTTTAGCGACCCGTTTTTAAATGTATATACACCCTTGTGCAAATTGATTGAAAGAAAACGAATAATTCCGTTATTATTTACATTTTTTCGTATTTTTCTAATGAAACATGACTCAGTGCACATGTTAGTAATTCGTATGTCCATTCCCCAAAGTCCTTCCTTGCAGATTGGCCACAGATTCTCGACTGGATTTAAATCAGGAGAGTTTCCGGGCCAGTCTATAGTACTTTGATTTGCTCACTGGGAATACTTGCCAGTGTGTTCGTGCAGTGTTATAATTTTCGTACGCTTCCTTGTAGTAACGTCCATCGCAGACAATGGCTTTAGGACAACTAATCGACAGTAGAGACAATAGTGTCTGGCTGTGATAAAAACGCATCATGACGCAATATTTTTCAAGGCTAAACAAATTTCATCACACACCCCGAAAACAGATTCATATTACTGCAAACGAACTAATCTGAGGAAAATATCATCGATTATACACTGTCACTCCAGGGATTCTAAAACTGACCGTACGGTGAAAAAAGGAAACTAAAGCGGTTGTTTCAATTAATTTGCACAAGGGCATATATATATATATATATATATATATATATATATATATATATATATATATATAATTATAAAAAACATAAAAACACATCGGGATAAACACGAAAACAAATTTCTCCTACGCTATTTAAAGTCACATAAGTGTTCTAATGAATAAACAATGAGTGATGAATAAGTAATAAAATTTAGTATGAAAATGTTGATAAATAATGGATAAACTCACAAATAAAATAAAACAAAATCAAATAATAATTATCACTAAGAAAGCTTGGAAAAATTAATTTGCCCCTTTCTCCAACCTTCGATAAACCTGATGACCTACACAAAGAGGAGTAATACTGGATTTAGCGATCGCTTCAACCCAGAAACTGTAGTCTTTTTTATGTCCACACTACTTATATTAACAATATATGTTTGTACTCTATAAATTTCACACTGTATATGTGTGTGTGTTTGTACGTGTGTGCGCTTGCGTGCGTGCGTGTGTTTGTGTGTGTATTTTTACGTGCTTGCTGAAATCAATTGCAGTAATGCAATATAACGTGCATTTTCACTAAATATTTTCAATCAACGCTGGTCATATGAAGTTGATGACTCATTCTATGAGCTTTTATTGTCTTTTCCATCACTTGACGCAATTTCATACGATTCCGGTGCTTCTGGGACTGGTATTTCGTCATTCTGGCGGGGGATAGGATGTAAAGGTGATGGAATTTGGGGATATTGCACTGTTAATTTCTCTTTCTTTGACAGTCCCTTAGCAACTGGAGGCGACATGCAGGGATCTGATCGGTTGGGTCTTTAAAAATTATAAACACAGCAAAAGGCATATATTTATTTTCATTCCTGGTCAGTCATTGACTGAGATCTTTTGTACATGCATTACAACAGATGTGTAGTACCTACGACGTGTCTTGGTCGCCAATTTTCCACTGAGTTCATGTACACCGCCAGGTTCATGGATTGAATTCGCAATTATTATCACTTAACGCTTTAATTAACTGTATGTATTATTCTGTATGGAGAACTTGGACGTTTAAACCGAACCTGACTGCTGATGAGTGCTGCTGCTGCATGTTATGCTTGACTGCACTCACCCAAGCTGCTCTTGTTACAACTTCTACTGTTAGAGACTACCTCTCATTTGTCTTTCCATCTTTATTAGTAGTCCAAATATTCTACGCCTACGAAGTAGCCACCCACCACTAGCCTAGCATATACACTAATTCTTTCAGACATCTTATTCTCCAATGTTCTTCCTTGTATTTTCATTTCATTCCACCGGAGTTGATGACTACCGTTTTCTCTCCATACATGATCAGTCATTCCTGATTTCATAGTTTCTCTACTTACTACGGTTTTTTATGCTCCTCCAGCCTTACTTATAGGAGACGGCTTGTTTCACTTTATATATAATTCTTGGTGTTGTCCTTTAAAGTATTTATTTTTCTATTTCCATGGGCAACTTTTGGTCTGTGTGCATACGAATGCCTTGCATGGCGTAATCCTGCTCATTTATAGAATTCCGTATCACCTTTCCTATCCAATCATGTTTATTTTCTAATGTTTCTCAATTAATTTACAACATTTAATTATTATATAGTTGACGATATATTCTGCGTTTCTTTGCTGACGACATGTATTGGGTTGGCAACTAAGTTCCAACCGTTTTTTTTTTAATTTTTTAAAAGGTTTAATAAAAAATAACAAGTAATTAACCAATAACCTCCCTTGTTGTTTACAAAATTCATCCAATTCTGCATCATTATATTACGAAACTCCGCGCATAGCATTTGAAAGCGATCGAAACAGGTGGAAATCCATTGGCGCCAAATCGGGAGAATACGGAAGATGTGGCAGCCCTTCCCAGCCATGTGTTTGATTGGCTGCCTTGGTCGTATTGGCGATATGAGGACGTGTCGTGCAGCAAAAGAACTCCATGCTGCCGATCAGGTCTTTTCTCTTGAATAGCCGTGTTGTGTCGTTCAATCTGTAGAACATTCCGCGTTGACTGTTCAACCCCTTCCGAGTAGCACTATACGCACAACATCGTTTTACGCTGATGAAGATGTTTGTTTCACGCGCGGTGTCGCTTGTTTACCGGGGCTAAGCCATTCCTATTGATGTACAGGCAGATTTTTCGTCGCCAGTACCAATTCGGTAAAGGAATAGTTACTTGTGTCCATGATTTGAGCGGTGACGAGCAAGCAAACCAGCCGAGATTGTGGCTCGTTGATTTTTGTTGTTAAAGCATGCGGAACCCACGCTTCACAGTTCTGAACCTTTCCCATCGAGTGAAGACGCTTCTCTATAGCTGTTTGGGAGCAGTCCATTTTCTCTGCCAGTTCCCTTGTCGTTTGACGAGAATTTTCGTGCAAAAGTTGGTTTAATCGCTCTTCATCGAACTGGACGGCCAGAACGAGGTGCGTCTTTGAGGTCGAAATTTCCACTTTTGAACTTGGCATTCCAATCACGAGCGGTTTCTTTCAGCTATGGCATCATCTCCATACACAGCACAAAAGTCGCGAGCAGCTTTTGCGGCCTTAGAACCTTGATTAAAAGCAAAAAGAGGGAGGCCATTTTTCTTAACTTGACATTCCATTTTAATGATCTGAAAATAAACAGAAATTAACTTAAATTAACTCGAAAAAAAAAAGATTACAAAATGATTCCAAAATAGAATTTTCGAAAAAAAGGTTCCAAAATTTAAAAGCACAATAGATTCCAAAATTTAAAAAAAAAAAACTACGGGAATTTAGTTGCCAACCCAATGAAACTACGTTATATCTCTCTTAGCTTTTTGCTCGTTCTAATTCAACTGCTTTTTATTTAATGCCATATCTATTTCTCTTATCAAGTGTTCTCTGCGCAACAATGCTCTTTCTTTGATAATATTACATATATGCTTTCTTTCTATTTTTTCCATGATACATTTTGATTTACTTGATCTTTTGCTCTTGGACAGATTTTCTTGTTTGTCTTTACCTTAGT